>CAUYRT010098992.1:0-30278 GCA_963574885.1 Lepilemur ruficaudatus | reverse complement strand
AGGTAATAACTAAATTTTTCACTGCCATACTCAAAAATACAATTCTTTTACCACTTCCCAGTTATAGGTTTTTCCCATCCTCCCTGGAGAGCTATAGTAAGCCTCTGCTTTTCCCCTAAAGTCCCTATCCTGGCACCTAATTCTCAGTTCCAAAAAAATAGACTCTTATTCTCTTGATCAAGAAAACAGATGCTGTTAGGCATTTAGTCCCACTACCTTATTCTCTAACACCTGTAAGTTCTCACTTCACCCACCCTGGCCTTTCCTCTTGGAAGAGAAGAGGAGAGAATGAGTCTCTTCCTCTACCCTGCCCCCTGCGGACCATTATTCTCCATCAATTATCCCCACTCCCTTTGGTATCATTATTATTTACTTTCCCTCTGGTGCCCACTCATTCTACCTACAAACATATTTGAATCCCTCCCACTGCAGAATAAATTCAAACCTTCCTTCACACTGCCTCTTCCTTATATAGCAGCCCGATTTCTCTTCCTTTCTCAGTCAAATTTCTGGCCAGAGTCATCTCCACTCATTGTTTCCATGTCTTCACTTTCCATTAGTTCCCCAACCTATGTAATCTGGTGGCTTCTAGATCCATGAGCTCTTCCTGAAGCCACAGGGGACCTCTTTACTGAGTTGCCTCCTGGGTATATCAAGTCGTTTGTTCTGTAGAACGATCCTTTGAAGTAGGTGCTATTTTCCTTATTTTACCCAGGAGGCAACTCAGGATCAAAGAAGTTGACTGACTTGCCCAAAGGCACACAGCAAGTATAAGCTTAGTTCAGAATGAATGTCACATCATATTGTCTTTATTCAGTGAGTAAGGACATGGCACAGCAGTAGAGTGGCTTTGGATTCTGAATTGGGATCCTACACCTGTCACTTACTAGTTTATATGCTGTGTGATCTTGGGCAAGTGATTTAACCTCGGTGAACCTCAGTGCTCTCATCTATAGAGAAAGAAGCAAGGTTTCTGGGAAGACTGATGAATAATGTTTACAGAATCCCTAACCCACTTCCAGACACAGGAACTGAATAACTGAGATCTGTTAGGACGATGATGATAAGGATACCTACAGTTAATATTTGCTCCCTGCTGTGATCCAAAAGTTTATGTCTTCCCCAAATTCGTATGTTGAAACTTAATCCTGAATGGGAGAGTGTTTCACGGTAGGTCTTTGAGAGGTGATTAAGTCATGAGGGCAGAGTCCTCATGAATGGGATTATGCCCTTATAAAAAGATTGATATAAAACACAGAGATCCCTTGCCCCTTACACTATGTGAGGACACAACGAGAAGATAAACATCCATCCATGAACTAGGAAGTGGGCCCTCACCAGACACTGAGTCTGCTGATGCCTTGATCTCAGATTTCCTAGTCTCTAGAACTGTGAGAAATATATTTATGCTGTTTATAAGCAACTCTGTTTGTGATATTTTATTGTAGCAGAATTAACAGACTAAGACACCCTTTCCCCAACTAATTTTCCTACCCTTAGTCTAAAACTTATTAGTCTATTTCCTTGTCACTATTTCCTGTTTTTGCTCATTTTTGCCTGACTCAAACCACCTCAAATGTAATTTTGACTGAGGCATGTATCCAAACCCCTGTGTCTACTCTACACACTACCTTATCAGGCCTAGGCCCAGAAGCTCAGCACACACTGACCAGAAAGCTCTGAAATCCTGACTCTTTTACACATATATTTGTTAATCAGATTCCTTTAAAGTAATGTAAGGTATGGTCCATTAACGTTCTGTACACTTGTATCTCATTTAATCTTTAAAATCACTGGAGGATGGTGTTACTATTATTATGCCAATTTACTTATTGGAAAGGGCAGAATTGCCATCTGTTGGATATGTACTATATGCAGGCACTGTGGTAAGCAACTTATATAAGTTGTTTTGCTAACCCTTCCAGAGCACTTCCATGATTAGCTCCATTTTGAAAATGAAAAACAAAAAAAAGTATACAGTATTAAGTGGGAGCGACATCAGCAAGATGGTAGAATAGAACTATCCAGCAGTCATTCCTCTGTAGAAACATCAATTTGAAAAACTATCCATGAACAAAAATACCTTCACAAGAGCAAAGAATCCAGGTGACAGATTATAGCACCTGGACATAGAACAGAAATAAGAAAAGACACATCAAAGAGGGTAAGAAAATTTGCTTTATGTTCTACAATCACTCCTCTCCCATGTCTGGGCAGCACAGTGTGGAGGTAGACACCTTCTGCATGGAGGAAAGAAAGTGAATACACAACATTTCAGAGAATTACAGTACCAGATGTATCACAGAAAAACCTGGAGCCAGGCTGGTCCCCATGGTCCCAGGCTGGCACCCACAGATTGAGGCTCCAAGCCTACTCCAATGCTAGGTCAACCCCTGTGGCTCCAGGCTTCTATCTACCTCCTGTAGCCTTAGGCTTCAGGCCCTCCCCTGAATCAGGCCAGCCTCTATAGCCCCAAACTCTCAGTTAGCACTTGCAGGACTAGTTACCAGGCCCACTTCAGGCTCCAGAGCAGCCCCAGCACCAGGCTGGTCATCACAGCATCAGATTCCATGGTACCGCCCACAGACTCAGCTTCCAGTCCTGCTTCAGCATCAGAACAGGACCCACAGACCCTAGTTCCAGGTTGGGCCCCATAATGCCAGACACCAGGCTAGCACCCACAGACCTACATTCTGTGCCAGTCCTTATGGCCCCACACTCCAAACATCTTCACCAAGGACAGATTCCATCTAAGAAAACCAATTTCTTTGCTCATCTATAAGAAGCAACTCCTTATGTGTTAGTTTTATCATGAGACTGCAGAAATTCAGTCACATCTTCAGGCTCCATTTCTAATTCTAGTTCTCCTTCTATTTCCACCACATCTGCAGTGACTTCCTCCACTGAAGTTGTTAACCACTTAAAGTCATACATGAGTGTTGCAATCAACTTCTTCCAAATTCCTGTTAATGTTGATATTTTGACCTGTTCCTATGAATCATGAATGTTCTTAATGGCGTCTAGAATGGTGAATCCTTTCCAGAAGGTTGTTGATTTACTTTGTCTGGATCCATCATAGGAATCACTGTCTATGGCAGTTATAGCCTTATAAAATGTATTTCTTAAATAATAAGACTTGAAAGTCAAAATTACCCCTTTATCTATGGGCTACAGAATGAATGCTGTGTTAGCAGGCATGAAAAGGACATTAATCTCCTTGTACTTATCCATCAGAGCTCTTGGATGACCAGGTACATTGCCAACGAGCAATACTATTTTGAAAAAAAACTTTTTTTTTCTCTGAGCAGTAGATATCAACAGCAGGCTTAAAATATTCTGTAAACTATGCTGTAAACAGATGGGATATCATCCAGGCTTTGTCGTTCCATTTATAGAGCACAGGCAGAGTAGATTTAGCATAATTCTTTAGAACCCTAGGATTTTCAAAATGGTCAATGAGCATTGGCTTCAACTTAAAGTCACCAGCTGCATTAGCTTCTAAGAAGAGAGTTGGCCTCTCTTTGATTTTTTGAAGCCAGGCATTGACTTCTCCTCTCTAGCTATACAAGTCCTAGATGGTGACTTCTTTCAATATAAGAGTGTTTCATCTATACTGAAAATCTGTTGTTTAGTGCAGCCACTTACATCAATGATCTTAGCTAGATCTTCTGGATAATTTGCCTCAGAATCTACATCAGCACTTGCTGCTTCAACTTGCACTTTTATATAATGGAGATGGCTTCTTTGTTTAAACCTCATGAGCCAAGCTCTGCTAGCTTCCAATTTTTCTTCTGCAGCTTCCTCACTTCTCTCAGCCTTCATAGAATTGAAAAGAGTTAGGGCCTTCCTCTGGATTAGGCTTTGGTTTCAGGGAATGTAGTGGCTGATTTGATCTTCTATCCAGACCATCAGAACTTTCTATTTGTCAGCCGTAAGGCTGTTTCACTGCCTTATCATATGTGTGTTCACTTAAGTGGCACTTTTAATTTCCTTCAAGAACTTTTCTTTCGCATCCACAACTTGGTTAACCATTTGGCACAAGAGGCTTAGCTTTTAGCCTATCTTGGCTTTCAACATGCCTTCTTCACTAAGCTTAATCATTTCTATCTAGCTTTTGATTTAAAGTGAGAGATATACAATTCTTCCTCTTCCTTGAATACTTAGAGGTCATTGTAGGGTTATTCATTGGCCTAATTTAAATACTATCATGTCTCAGGGAATACGGAGGCTCAAGGAAAGGGGGAGGTATGGGGGAATCGCTAGTCAGTGGAGTAGTTAGAAAACACAGAACATTTATCAATTTAGATCATTGCCTTATATGGATGTGGTTAGTTGAGTTCCAAGACAATTACAATGGTACCAAAAATCACTGATCATAGATCACCATAACCAATATAATAATTAAAAAGTTTGAAATATTGCTAGAATTACCAAAATGGAACACAGGCATGAAGAGAGCTTGTGTTGTTGGAAAAATAGTGCCAATAGACTTGCTCAACACAGAGTTGCCACAAACCTTCAATTTGTAAAAAACATCTGCAAAGTGCAAAAAAGAAAAGCATAATAACATGAGGTATGCCTGTATGTTGAGGAGATATCTGCACTCCCATGTTCATTGCAGCATTATTCACAATAGCCAAGATATGGAATCAACTTAAGTATTCATCAATGGATGAATAGATAAAGAAAATGCAGTATATATACACAATGAGGTACTATTCAGTCTTAAAAAATAAAGAAATTCTGTCATTTGTGCCAACATGGATGAACCTGAAGCACATTATGATAAGTGAAGTAAACCAGGCATGGAAAGACAAATATTGCATGATTTCACTTATATGTAGAATCTAAAAATGTTGAACTCATGGAAGCATAGAGCAGATTGTTGGTTGCCAGGGATTAGGGGGGTGAGTGGGGAATGTGGAGATGTTGGTCAAAGTGTAGAAATTTTCAGTTATGCAACATGAGTAGGTTCTAGAGATCTACTGTACAGTATGGTGACTATAGTTAATGTATTGAATACTTAAAAATTGCTGAGGGAGTAGATCTTTAAAGTTCCTACCACATAAAATTAGAAGTATGTGAGGTGATAAATATTTTAATTAGCTTGATTTTATCATTTCACAATGTATACATATATCAAAATATCACATTGTTTCTAGCTGTGGAGGAGCCTGCGGACCAGGAGCTATAGAGAAACAACTGACCAGGTGGTGACTTGCTACTTACCAACTACCCTCACCAAACAGCTCATCTAAAGGGTAAAAAGGAGCATCCCTAACTTCCTTGCACTGCTCAAGGAGAGGAATTCTTACCACTTTGATCTTCAGGAACATGCTCCAATCAGATGCTCCTCACTCTTCTGGCCTCACTTTCTCTCCAGTTTCTTTCTTCCTGCTGCTCTTATGAGCCTTTTTCCCCAAGATACTTAATTTTGTTATCCCACCCCTTCCATATCTCCTTCTTTTGTTTTATTTTACAAATTGTAGTACGCCAGGCTTTGGCTTGTTGCTGACAAAAGCTTTCTGCCTAGTATTTACTCTAAGGAAAGGAAAAAGAATGGGCTACTCTAAAGGAAAAAGAGTGGGCTCTGATCCTGTGAGTGAATGATAAGTGTTAATGATTCCAATCCATTCACACCACCAGTGTAAGCCTACTAAAAATTTTAGCATTAGTTATTGTCTTAGTCCATTTTGTGTTTCTATAACAGAATACCACGGAGTGGGTAATTGCTAAAGAAAAGACATGTATTTCCCACAGTTCTGAAGGCTGGGAAGACCAGAATCAAAGCACTGGCGTCTGATAAATAATGAGGGACTTCTTGCTGCATCCTCACACTAAAGAAGGGCAAGAAAGCTAGCTAACCTAAGAACACTGCATAATGCCTCTTTTGTAAGGGTCTTAATCCTATTCATGAGGGGTGAGCCCTCATGGCCTAATCACTCCTGGAGGGCCCCACTTCTTAATATTATCACATTGGCAACACCTGAATTTTAGAGGGGAAACATTTGAACCCTAACATTCTGCCCCTGACCCCCCAAATTCATGTCCTTCTTACACACAAAATACATTCATTCCATCACAATACTCTCAAGTCTTAACTCATTTCAGCACTGGCTCAAAAGTCTAAAGTCCAGAGTTTCATCTAAATCAGATAATGGGTGAGAACAAGGCACAATTCATCCTAAAGCAAATTGCTCTTGAGCTGTGAACTTATAAAATTAAACAAGTTATGTCTTCCAAAATATAATAGTGGGAATGGCAAAGGACAAACATTCCCATTTCAAAAGGCAGCAATAGGAAAGAAGAAAGGAATAACAGGTCCCTTACAAGTAAGTCCAAAATGCAACAAAGCAAACAACATTAAATTTTTAGGCTTCTTTGACTCTCTAGCCTGCCTTCTGGACACACTGGGGTGGCAATTGGGCCCCAAGTCCTCAGGAAACCCCATCCCTAAAGTTTTGCTAGGAGCAACCCACATAGCAGCTCTTATAGGTTGGAGTCCGGTATCTGCAGTTCTCCTAGGCTGGCATTGCTCGCTGGTGTCCCTACAGTTGTAGGTTCTCAGGAGTGGTCCTGCTCCCATGGCTCCACTAGGCATTGCCCTAGGAGGGGCTCCCTGCGGTGGTTCTGCCTCTGCAACAGGTTTCTGCCTGTGCCCCAAAACTAAGACATCTTTTGAAATCCAGGCGGAGGTAGCTAAGCCCCCACAGCTCTTGCACTCTGTCAGCCTGCAAAATTAGCACCACATGGTGTCACCAAGGTTTGCAGCTTATACCTTCTGGAGAAGCAGACTGAGCTTCACCTGGGCCTATTTGAGCCATGCACTGGAGCACTACACTGGGATGCAGATAGGAGAGATTTGAGGTGGTCCTGGGCAGTGAGCCCTGATTGAGATCCATGGGTATCCTGGGTCTTTCCCTTGAAACCATTATGCTCTCCACTCCCTGGCACTCTAGGCCAATGATGGCCATGGCAGCCTTAAGATACCTGAAATGCCTTCAGGATTATTCTGTCATTGTCTTGATGAATAGCATCTGGCTCCCTTCTATCCATACTAATCTCCTTATCAAAAAGTTGTTTGGCCATACCCTTGGTTTTTCTCTCCTAAACATACTTTTTTACTCTTTACATAGACAGGATAAGAATTTTCCAAATCTTTACATTCTGCTCCCTTTTGACTGAAATTTTATCTTTAAATCATTTTCCTCTTATCACATTTTACAATAAGTAGTTAAGAGAAGCCGTATAGTACCCTCAATATTTTGCTGCTCAGAATTTTTTTCTGTGAGATATCCTAGTTCATCACTCTTAAGTTTTGCCTTCTACAAAGTCCAAGTACATAGACATAATTCAGCCAAGTGCTTAACCACTATATAACAAGGGTGGCCTTTTCTCTTGTTTCCAATGCCTTGTTCTTCAGTTCCATCTGAGACCTCATCAGAATAGTCTTCACTGTCCATATTTCTATCAGCATTCACCTCAGAACTGTTACAGCTTCTACCAATTACTCAGTACTAAAGCCACCTCTACACTTTCATGTATTTGTTATTGCAGTACCTCGTTCCTCAATACCAATTTCTTAGTCTGTTTGTGTTGATACAACAAAATACCTGAGATTGAGTAATTTATAAAGGACAGACATTTATTTCCCACAGTTCTGGAGGCTGGGAAGTAATATTAGATATGAGGAGACTAGCTAGAAGCCTACTGCAGTAGTCCAGGAAACAGATAATGTTTGGACTTGGATGAAAGTGGTAAGAAATGGTTAGATTCTGTATTTGCTTTGGAAGTAAAGTTTCTTTCTAACCCATACATTCTGTGCTACTATGATTTTATAGGCATTTTATTCTTTCAATCTACAAGTACTTATTTAGTGCCTTCTGTATGCCAACTATTGTGCTGGGTGCTGTGAATACAGCAGTGAATAAGAGAAAAAGGTTACTAGTTCTCACAGACCTTATTCTAGAGAGGGGAGAATGACAAATGAACAAGTATTATCAAGATAATTTCAGAAATATGTAGTGGGGAGGGGGCTGACAGGCCATTTTAGATAGGGTAGTCCACAAAGACCTCTCCCAGTAGGTGATATGTGAGTTAATTTTTAATGATAAGGAACCAGTCCTGTGAGATCTAGGGGAGAAGGCCCAAGAAAGAAGAAATAGCAATTTGCAAAGGTGGGAACAAGTCAGTTGGTTTAAAGGAATAAAAGAAAGCCAGTGTGATTTTGGCATACTTGATAAAGAGTTGAGATATCATACTGAGCCTTATCTACCAAGATAAGAAAATTTTATTTTATCCTGAGTGAGAAAAGACATTTGGAGGGTTTTAAAAAAGCAATATGATCTGATTTATGTGGAACAGATTTGTTGAACAGTGCCACTCAGCAGAGTACAGGTATGAAGCAATTTTGCTTTTCTTCAATACCTTTTTGTGTTACATCAAATTATCTTTCTTTGTTGAGTAACAAATATCTTAAGGACATCTTGGGCAGCTTCCATAACTACCTGGTCACATTATTAAAAGTTGACTCAATCTAAAATCATAATCTTATGTCAGGTTCAAAGCATTCCCTTCTGCATCACAGGTCAGGTATGTAGTTTGAGGGGCTTAAATTGTAAAGATTATCTAGAATGTTTTTCCCTCTGGAATTGGTGTGCCTGTGTGTATGTGTGTGTGGGGGGGTGGTGGTGTCAAGTTCTGGAGATACTTTCTTCCTTCCCTTTTCAGAACCCAACTGCTCTGGTTCAGGGGAATGGAAAGAAAACAGAATGCAGTACTTCACATCCCTCTCTTACTCCTCTTCTCTTTTCTTCTTCTTCTTCATTTTCTTCGTATTTCCTTTCTTTCCTTTCTTTTTTGTTTAGTTCCTTCTCTAGATCTTCATTATCAAGATCAGGGCAATAGGAAAATTCACACTTACCACCCTGTAATATAGTTTTATTAAAAATAATTACTCTGGCTTCTGTGTGGTGAACGGATTGTAGGGGAAAAAGTGGAAGTAAGAAGACTATTAGGAGGCTATTGCAGTGATACAGATGAGACATAATAGAAGCTTGGACCAGGTTTGTAGCAGAGGTGATGAGTAGTAGTTAGATTCAGAAGACATTGCATTTTGGATGTAGAGTTGACCTGACATGTTGATAGAATGCATGTGATAAAACACAAATCAAAGGTGACTGCTAGGTTTTCGCCTTGAACAACTGACTGGAAGGTGGTGCCAATTACTGAGATGGATAACAAAAAGAGAAGGACTGGTTTAAATGAGAGCTGTGTTTTGGCCACGTTAAGTTTGAGATACCTATTGATCACCAGTGGGAGATATCTGAGTAAGAGAACAAAATGAAATTAGATTTTGATGTCATTGGATTGGCTACAGCATCAATTTTATAGGTGTTTGGCTCATCTGTAAGAGATACTCATATGGCACCTAATTCAGCCTATGAGTCAGAACTTCAATCTTTCCAGGTACCTATTCAGTAATGCATGTTTTGCTTCACAAATGCAACCATTCTGGCTTACCTCCATCTACCAACAAAAGGTCTTCTGTGCAATAGTAAGTACCAATACGCTGAACAAAAGCTTCTTACAGATCTCAGTGTGAGGACACTTTTGGAACAGTATTACTGAATACAAACCATCCTTCCTTTTCATTACTCTGCCATCTAAGGACTTGACTAAGCCAGCTAAAGAAAGACAAAGACATAGGGATGGTCACTGGGAATAGCAAGAGACAAGACAATCTACGTAGAGGGACCAGATGGACACTGCTTGCCAGAGAAACTTGTTGGGATTGTGAGAGTCAATCAGCTACACAATTGATTCACCTATGACTCCTTTATAATTAATCCTGGTTCCAAATATCTTCTAGGGGTCCAGTTTCAGGTAAACCTATGCTCTCAATTAGGTCACCAAGTACATTGTGCTGGAGCCCTTTGACAACAGATGGGCCCTTCCTAATTCCTATGACAAGTGTCCTTTTAATAGATAGACACAGTAGAGACACAGAGTGAGAAGGAAAAGGGTATGTAAAGGTGGAGGCAGAGATTGGAGTTATGCAGCCACAAGCCAAGGAACATCCGGAGCACCAGAAGCTGGAAGAGTCAAGGAAGGATTCTCCCCTAGAGCTTTGAGAGGAAGTGCATCCCTGCTAAAACCTTGATTTCTGACATCTGTCTAGTCTCCAGAACTGTGAAAAAATGAATTTCTGTTGTTTAAGGCACCAAGTTTGTGGTAATTTGTTATGTCAGCCCTAGCAAACACCATCTCACTTTATGTTCTCTTATTAAAGCATCACATGTATGCATAAACATGCACATAAGTGTACAGCTCAATGAATTTTCATAAACTGAACATGCTCAAGTAATCAGTACCCAGGTCAACATACAAAAACACCAGCACACCAGAATTTCCCTTTGTGCCCTATTTATTCTAGTAACTACCCACTCTAAGGGTCGCCATTATTAGCACTTTTAACAGCATACATTAGTTTTACCTGTTTTTGTGATTTACATGAATCAAAGTATACAGTTTGTACTCATTTGTTTCTGACTTCCTTTGCTTGATTATGAGATTATTCCATACAGTTGAATGTAATTGCAGAAGTTTCATTTTTATTGTTGTAGAATATTTCTTATATAGAATGTTTTTATTTATTTTATCCATTCTACTATTGTTGTACATATGGAGTGTTTCCAGGTCTGGGCTATTACAAATAGTGCTGTTATGAAAATTCTTAAACATGTCTTTTGATGAGCATATTTTTGTTGCTTAGATACCTATGATTAGAACCACTAGGTCACAGGGTATGCTTGTGTTCAGTTTTAGAAGACACTGTCAAACACTTTTTCCAAGTGATCATATCAATTTTCACTCCTACCAATAGCGTATAAAAGTTTCAGCTGCTCTATATTCTCACCAAAACTTGGTATTTTATATCTTTTTAATTTTAGTCATTCTGATGAGTGTTCAGTGTTACCTTACTGTGGTTTCAATTTGTATTTCCTTTATGACTAATATGCATATGCTTACTGGGCATTGGGCTACCTTTTCTGTCAAATACCTTCAAGTCTTTTGTCTGTTTTTCTAATACGTTGTTTTTTATATTAGTTTGCAGAAGTTACTTATATATTCTAGATATGAGTCCTTTGTTGGATATATTACAAATATCTTCTCTGACATAGTCAGTTGCCTTTTCTTTCTTGACATTACATATTTTAATAAACAGAAATTCCTAATTTTAATTTAGTTCATATTATCAAATTTTACCTTTAAGAATGGGGCTTTTGTGTCCTGTTTTAGAAATCTTTGCCTAGTTCAAGGTCATGAAAATATTTTATTTTATTTTTTTAATAGCTTTATTGTTTTCCCTTCACATTTAGATGTGCAATACATGTCAAATTGATTTCCAGGTGTGACATCATAGAGGTTAAGATATAGTTTTTCCCATATGGCAATCCAATTCACACAGCACCATCTATTGAAAAGATCATTATTTCTTCATTGCACTGTGGTTCATCCTTGACATAAATCAGTTGACTATATATGCATGGATCTGTTTTTGGACTGTCTATTTTGCTCCATTAGTCACTTTCTTTATCCTTGTGCCAGTACCAAATTATCTTATTTATCATAGTTTTATGATAGGTTATGAAATCTGGTAGTATAAGTCCTCTAGCTTTGTTCTTCTTCAAGACTGCCTTGTTTATTTCTAGGCCTTTGAAAAATTCTATATAATTTTTAAAGTGAGCTTGACAATTTTGGACAAAAGCACCTTTTACTTGGGATTGTGTTAAATCTATATGTTAATTTGGGGAGAACTGACATCTTTATAATATTAAGTCTATCAATCCATGAACATAATACATCTCTCCATTTATTTAGGCCTTCTTTCTCCCAATCTCAGTTTGTTGTTTTAAGTATAGAGTCTTGCAATTCTTTCATTAGATTTGTTTCTAGGTATTTGGTAGTTTTGATGCTAATGTAAATGGCATCCTTTTATAATTTAAATTGCTATTTTTGCTGGTATATAGAAATATAATTGACTTTTGTATACTGACCTTGCATCCAGCAACCCTGCAAAATATACTTATT
Organism: Lepilemur ruficaudatus; assembly: GCA_963574885.1. NCBI lineage: Eukaryota > Metazoa > Chordata > Mammalia > Primates > Lepilemuridae > Lepilemur > Lepilemur ruficaudatus. The sequence continues at coordinate 18,185 of CAUYRT010098992.1, read as the reverse complement.
AATTCTAATAATTTATAGATTCTTTTAGATTTTATATATACCCAAACATATCATCCGAGAATAATAACAGTTTTACATTTTCCTTTTTGAGGAAAGGCACAATCCTTATGCCTTTTCTTTTTCTTATCCTATTGAACTGACTAGAACTTCAATGTAATGTTGAATAGAATGGTGATAGCAGGCATTCTTTAATTATTCTTGGTCTCAGGAGGAAGGCTTTCAATACTTCACTACTAAGTATGATGTTTGTTGTAGGTTTCTGTAGATTTTCTTTATCAAATTAAGGAAATTCCCCTTTATTCGTACTCTGCTAAGAGTTTTTATCTTGTATGGGTGTTGAATTTTTTCAAATGTTTTCCTATATCTCCTAAGATGACCACACAATTTTCTCCTTTTTTTGTTAATGATGAAGAATGTTATACTACGCTTGCATTCCTAGAACAAATTCCATTTGCTTGCAACACATTTTCCTTCATATATACCTGGGTTCAATTTGGTAATACTTTGTTTAGTATTTTCACATCCATGTTCATAAGAGGTAAGTTTGTAGTTTTGCTTCATTGTAATGTCCTTACTGCTTTGTTTTCCATGTTGATTCAATGGCATGATGACTAAGTTAATGAAGCATATCCTAAGGAAGCCTGCCTCATCCTCGGGATGTTAGATAGGCCTTACTTGATAAGCATCCTTTGGACTCTCATATTTTCTGCCTGAGGTTTAGCAACTTGGTCAGTAAAGGGCATTGCCTTTTTGTTAGTCACTTCCTCTCCCTACCCCTTATATGGCTAGGGAGGATGGCAAGCCCTGCTGGAATCTCTTGGGTTGATTTGTTCCCCAGTGTAGGCAGGAGGAGGTAAAAGGACTACTGTTTTTTGTTCTGTCTCCTGTCTAGTGAAGCCCATCTTTTTCAGGCAAGATTGAGGCTGGGTTAGCTTATCCCTTGCAAACTTCCTACCCATCCTCCCCTCACAGCTTGCAGAGGTCTTACCCTCAGGTTTCACCCAGGTGGCCCAAGGTAAAAAAGGGCTTCTCTTATCCCTGACCTCACCAGAAGTGAGCCTGGCCTGAGGGTAGAGTAGACAGGCTCAGCTCCCTAGTGATATATATGACCTATCTTGGTACAAGTGAGAAACCTGCGGCTCCCTGCTTACTCCTTCTCTGCCTAGATTTCTCTTAGGGCTAATGGAGATGTCTCTTAAGACTAATGATGCTTCTCACTTGAAAGAGTTAGCTGATTATAGTTTTATCCCCATGCACAGAGGCCATAACACATTTTTTATCCCAATTGCTGGGACCGGTTCTGAATGGACAGGCCTATTTTACTGATTGGAAAATCTGAGAGGGCTACAGAATGTAGTTTAGGAGGTTAGATAGATGTGGCAAGAGGAACATGACTTGGTTCAAGAAGGATCAAAGAAGGTTCAAAGGAGGGTCAGTGGCTTGTTGAGCCCAAGCTAAACTACACCTGCTACACTGGCTGGTGAATTCAGGGTCTGATTTATAGGGTGGTGGTCTGTCAGCTTTATTGTGCTCATGAGTGACCCAAAAATGTTTGAGAAGCTAGGAATCATGGAGGTTTACCCTGCCTTCAGGTAGTTAGCCTGTTAGACCTCTCCGTAGGGGAAGGAAACTCACACTCTCTGAATACCTATTGCTCCCTGCACTCTGACTCCTATTTTATGTATCCATTTTATCTACATCTCACAACAACTCTACTAGGTATGTATTATTATCTCAATTTTACAGAGAAAACTGAGGCCCTGATAGCATGACGTAAATTGCCAAAGGTCCTATAGTTAGGAAATGGGTTACCGATTTGATTCCATGTGTACCAGATTTCATACTTGTGCTTGATACTGGAACAGGATGCTTTCGGTTATAAGTGACAGAAACCCAACTCAGTCTAAGTTAGGCAAAAACTACCTAAACAAAAAAGGCATTTATTGGCTTTCTTCTAGAAAGAAATTACTGATATAATCTAGGGAGACGTACTAGGGTAATTCATGGAATCAAAGTAAGAGCTGCAGGAACCAAGATTTTGGTGACTATAACCAGGGACTCAAAGCTGCTAGGCCTCTCTTTTGCTTGGCTTATCTTTCATCTTTGCTTCTCTATGCAACTTTCTTTCATGCTGTCTTACCTCAGACAGGCTTTGTCCACTTGGTAGGAAACATAGCTGCCAAGAGCCTTGTTTTAGCAACTTCAATCAAGAAAAATTTCTTTCTCCTAGAATCTACATATCTCAGTGAAGGACTCAGATAGGCCTTGCTTGAGCTGGATCAATCACTTTTTCCAGAAGTGGGTTATTTTACTTGGCCAGGCCTGGATCACATGCCCACCTAGGTTGGGGAGAATCTGGTACAAAAATGAGGGGAATAAAAAAAGAAAGGGCACACAACAAAAAGTAACTCCTACAGACTAACCATTACATATGCTTTTCCCACACTATGCGAGGGACTAGTGCAGAGTTCAGCAAACTCTTTTTGTCAAGGGCCAGATAGTAATTTTAGGGTTTGCAGGCCACACACTGTCTCTTTTACTTCTTCCTCATCCTCTTTTTATTCTCCTTGCAATCCTTTCAATATGTGAAAACCATTTTTATCTCATCGGCCATACCAAAGTAGACCTTAAGCTGGATACAGTCCAGCTGGCCAATTTCTAAGTCTTGATTTAGTGAATCTAGATAAGGATCCATTCCTGATCCATACTGAAACTGAGCATGCTATCATATCTTAGGATTTAGTCAACTGTACCCTGGGAGTATTCAAACCTACAGCTAAATTCATTTACTGAAATAAGGTAGATGCTTTAGTGAACAAGGTAAGTGGGAAGTAATAATGGAGTGTCTAATTAGTGTGAAGTGTGGTGCTAGGAGTTTTACAGGACTTGATCTCATTAAGTGTTCATAATTATTTTGTGAAATAGGTACTATTATTTTTCCTGTCTCAGATATGAGGAAACTAACACTGAGAGAGATGAAGTGACATTTTCAAGTCCACCCAACCAGTAAGTGCTATAGCCAGGATTCAGAAACAAGTCTTTCTAACTACAAAACCAAAGGCCTTTACATTAATTTTAATATGTCAGCTGTAGGTTCTGTAGTTGAGAGTGGGGTGGTCAGTCAAGCAAGCACAGCAACAGCTGATATCTCCCTATGGTCACAGAAGCAAGGTAGTCATAATTATCTTTTGGATATCACCCCTATACCTTACCTTGGTCCTCTCACAGTCCTCACGCCTGTACTTAGGGTGCATCCCAAGGTAGAGCCTGTAAAATTCCTCTTGGGAAAGTCCCAGGCCCTTCCCTAGGACCTAGAAGAGTAAAATTTTTAGATATATCACACGTAAAGAAAAGAAACAAAAAGTGAGGTAGAGAGTGAAGGAATATGAATGAGAATATGCAATAATAAATAATAGTTTCCTTGCTTTTCTATCCAAACACTATAGTTTTGCCTGATTTTAAATTTCATATCAACGGAATCATATGCTGTTTTCTTTTGTCTTGTTTCCTTCACTTAGTATTCTATATCTATGAGATTTGTTTGAGATATTGAGTATAGAAATTATTCATTTCATTCATGTTGCTCATCATCATTTTCTTCTACAAATATGCAAAAATACAGTATACTTTATGAATTTATGCATCCTCCTTATATAAAGGCCATGCTATTCATCTATGTATTGTTCCAATTTTAGTTCATGTACTGTGGAAGTGAGCATAAGCCAAGGTTTTTTCATCTGTAAAGTAGAGACAAAAAATTTCATCAGTTTGTTGTGAGAATTAAGACAGATATAAGTTTAGCATGCATAGTGCCTGGTTGATGTTCTATTTCATCAGAGAGTCTTCTTCATAGAGGCTTTCATTCACAGAGCATGTGGCTTTCGAGCCAGAGATACTTGGCACTGATTTCTAGTTCCATTGTTTCCCTTGCCTTTTTCAAGCCTCAGTTTGCTCATCTGTAAGATAGAGATTAATAATTAATAATATCCCCCAAGCAAGTTTTGTTATTGGGGTACTATTAAAAAACTGCACAATACCTCACACATGGTAGGCATTTGGCGTAGTTTGTTTATTTTTATTTCATTTTTCAAGATATGGTAGGCTATGGTGTTTAGAAATCACCCCTATGATGGGAGAGTATGAACCTCCCAGCTAAGCACAGAGAATCAGTTGTGTGTGCACACGGGGAAAGAGAAGGTGGTGGTGTTGGTGTTTGTGAAACAGGTGATTCAGAGAGAAATAGTGAGGTTGTTTCCCATAAAAATTGTAAGAAGTAAATTGTCTCTGCCTCAAGGAAGGTGGCACTCATCTTTGCCAGACTAGGTGAGTCTAGTGTAGTAATTGAGAACACTGACTATGGAGTCAGACAGCACTGGTTCATCCATCATTCTATATACATTTAGTGCTTGCTATGCACTAGGGACAAATACATAGATACAGGTATGAATAAATACACGAAATTCCTACTTTTTTGGTGCTTTCAGTCTGGTTGCGGAGAAAGGCAATAAATAAACCAACAAATTAAAATACTTTTAAGAAATAATATGTATTATGAAGAAAAACAAAGCAGGGTCAGGAGAGAGTATTAGGGGTGTGTGTGTATAACGCTATTTTCCATAAGGTGGTCAGAGAAATTTTCAAAGTGACATTTGAATAGATATTTGAATGATGTTAAGGAGTCAGCCATGACAATAAATCTGAGAGAATAGAGTTCCTGGCAAAGGGAATAACAAGTGGAAAGACCATGAGGTAGGAACACATTTGACCTGTCTGAGGAACAGCAAGAAAGCCATTGTGGCTAGGGCAGGTTGAAGGCAATAAAGAGTTGTGCTATATAAGATTTGTGATGTAGGCAGGAGCTATTTTCTCCTCCTCTGTAAACTGTGGGCAGAAATAGTATTTATATGGCTAGAGTAAGGAATAAATTAGATAATGCATGCTAAGACCTTGATACAAGTCTGGCACGCAGCAAGTGCTCAAAAACTGATACGTGCCATCATTTTTATTATTATCAGGCTCGTCATGCCTAGTTTTGCCACACAAGTGGCAGTGTTTGAATTAGAGGTATGAGTCAGAGCAAGGAACTCTCAGTGGAGCAGGCAGAGACAAGAGCATTAGCAGAAATGAGGCAGCCAGAAATAGGAAGCAAGATCTGCATCCTTTACTGGCACAAATAAACTTGCATGGCATCAGAGTGACCGATAATTTTTATGAGAGAGAAAGACTGGAGCATTGACAACAGAGCTGAATACCACTAAATCATAATGGCTCAGAAGAGGAAGGGCGCTGGCCTTAGAGTCGGGAGGCTTTGTCTTCTCATCTATAGAACAGAAATAATAACTACCTTATAAAGTTAATAAGATTAATTAAAGTACCTAACACAGAGCTGGCATGTAAGGAGGATAGAAAACATTTTTGTCCTCTTCCTGCTTCCCCCGATTCTCAAGATGGAAAACAAAAGCCAGTTGTCTATTGCTCAGAACTAGGGTGCATGAAGAGACTTTGGGATAGAGAACTCTGTTGTCTATGACATATTTACTCCACAGATGTAAGTCCCAATTGCTAGATGGCATTCATGATAATTGCCTCAGACTTCCTCTGTTTTCATCCTCATCTCTTTGTTAAATTCTTGTCTCTCTATTCTGATTCAAGCCCACTGGCTCTGACCCCACCAGGATTCCGTATTCTTCTATACTTTCTCTTCCTGCATTTGGGCCCGTGACTTGCATTTGGTTTCACATGCATCTCTGGTTCCTGATACCACCTTATTTTTTAGGGAGAAAATGAAGATTTCCTGGTCCTGAAGAATCTACTCCCAATTTTACTTCCATAATGGGGCAGAAAAGAGAGGGATTGGAATGTGGGCACCTATCCATACAGGGTTCTCACCATCAGCACAGGACCACCTCATCATTACCTGAATGTTCATTGTCCCTGGATCCATCTAAGAAGGGGCATAACTCAGTACTAAGCTTCCTCACTCTACCCCGCCTCCACACACATATATTTTTTAATTTTTTCCTACTTAGGATAGAGAAGGGAAAGGGATGTTACTTCTTTGGCACTTCTTGCCTTAAGCCAGAATTGGTCTGCACTATGGGGCAGCATAAATGTGGAGAAATTAGTAGATCCAGCTATCACCAAAGTCAACAGAGTAGAGCCAGAAGAAATGATGCAAGAGATAAGTCATTTTAACTACTTTCTGGAGTTAAGTGAGGCATAAATAATAAATAATTAGAAAGTATTTTGAATTGGAACATTCAGTTTTTGTCTAACTTCTCACCAAACCTCCTCTTTGTCTCCCAGGTCATAGTTAATTTGACCTTGACTTAAAGGTCAAATTAAAACTCCTGGAAAAAGAAATTAACCAGCTGAATCACTGGTGCTTGGGAATGTACTATGACAGGAACCAGAATAATCAGGAAGAATGTATCAGCCAAATCATTGTGGTAAGACTGTAGTTTGTGGTTTGACAACTCTGAAAACAGTAACCAGTGGACCCTGACTGAGCTATGTCAAACAGATTTTCAGTTCATTGTACAATGCTGAGAAAACAGTACAGCATTTTTCTGAGTAAGGAAAAGATTTTTGTAAACCCATTTTTAAATTCTCCTGTATCCCACATAAGCTATGTGTTTATGGGGTTGATGTGTGTGTGACTGTGGCTTGATAAGATAGGTGAAAGTATTTACAAGGAATCCTTACTTTGATGTGGAACTCATATTAATATGATGGCAAAGGGTTTGCTATATGTCATCTTGTAAAGAGACACGGGATTGGAAATTTAGGAAATGATGAAATGCACTGGGTCCTTAGAAGAGAGGGAAAAAGAAAATGTTAATGATTGATTTTTAATTCCAGTAAGAAGTGAGCACTGGATGAACCTCAAGGTACATTGAAAATTAACTAATAAGTTTTAAGAGTTACATAAAACCTAAATTGTCTAATAGTTTTCAAAAAGCAACCATTCCTAGTATAACCCTCGTAGATGATATTTTGGACAATATAAAATGCTGTCATCTTGCCATTTTATTGTTTCTGACAGAAAATATCTAGGACTCTTAGAAAAGAATAGTCACTTTCCCAGGTCAAGAAGAGACTGTATTTTAGGTATCTCACTTAGTTACAAGGCAATAGAGTTGGTACCCATTTCCTGGACGGCAATTGCTGGAAGATAATCACAAATCTTAGAAACATTCACGGACTTTGATCTAGTAATCCTCATTCTGAGACTCCATCCTCAGGAACCATAAAAAAGATAAAGAGGGTGGGAGGAAAATTTTTGAAGTGAGGTGAAGGATAAATTTATGGCATTGATTGTGGTGATGGTTTCACAGGTATATACTTATCTCCAAAATCATCAAGTTGTATACATTAAAAATGTGCAGTGCTTTATATGCCAATCATATCTTAATAAAATGATTCAAAAAGCTTTAAATATATCATTATGCATAAAAGTGTTCATTACAGTGGGGAGGCTTTTAATACTAAGACATTACAAATAATCTCAATGTCTGATAAGAAAAGGTTAAATAATTCATGATGTGATGAGATATAATGTCGCCAGTAAAATGATGTTTACATGGAGTTTAAAAAATAAAATTAGACTATGTTTCTGATGTAAAGGTATATAAAAATTACACAATTGTACATATAGTATGAACACAACTAGGTAAACATATTGTGTATTATGCATTTATGTATGGAAAATATATTAGAAGGAAGCTGACCTAACATTAGCAATGATTATCATAGCTTAATAGGACTATGAATAATTTTTATTTCCTTCATTTTTTCATATTTCTCAAGTTTTCTACAGTGAGTATATACTGATTTTTAAAATTTTTTAATTTTTTAATTTCAAAATATTAAGGCGGTACAAATGTTTTTGTTGTGTGGATACCTTATATAAAGCTTAAGTAAGAGCTTTTAGTGTGCCCATCACTAAATATCTGGATATCTAGATTGGGTGTTCATTGCACCCAATAAGTAAGTTTTTACTCTTCATCTGCTCCAACCCTACCCCCTTCTTGTTTTCCAATGTTCTTTACATCTCTCTGTGCCTCTGTGTGCCCATTGTTTAGCTCCCAAGTATTAGAGAGTACATGTGGTATTTGTTTTTCTATTCCTGAGATACTTCGCTGAGGATAATATTCTCCAGTTCCCTCCAAGCTGCTGCAAAACATTCTTTTATTCCTTTTTATAGCTGACTAGCACACCATAGTGTGTGTGTGTGTGTATCTCATATTTTCTTTATCCATTTATGAGTTGATGGACACTTAGGTTGATTCCACATCTTTTAACCATTTTGTCTTTGACAAAGCAGACAACAACATACACTGGGGAAAGGAAGCCCTATTCAATAAATGATGCTGGGAAAATGGGGCAGCCACATGCAGAATAATGAAACAGAACCCCTATCTCTTGCTATATACAAAAATTAATTCAAAATGGTTAAAAGACTTAAATGTAAGACATGAAACCATAAAAATTCTAGAAGAAAATGCAGAGAAAACTCATCTAGACATCATACTAGGCGAAGAATTTATTACTAAGACCTCAAAACAAAATACAGCAACAGCAAAAATAAATAAACGAGACTTGATTAAATTAAAAAGCCTCTGTATAGCAAAGGAAATAATCAACAGAGTAGATAGACAACCTACTAAATGGGAGAAAACATTCCATGATTTTGTGTAAAGATGAGAGTTTCTGTTGGAGTTGATTTCTAATTTTATTCCACTGTGGTCTGAGAAGATGCATGGTATAATTTTTATTTTTTAAATTTGTTGAGACACGCTTTGTGGCCTAAGATATGGTCAATCTTAGAGAATGTCCCATGAGCCGATGAGAAAAAGGTAAATATATTCAATGGTTTTGGGGTAGAATATTCCCTAAATGTCAGTGAGGCCCATTTGTTCTAGAGTTCTGTTTAAGTCCATTGTTTCTTTGTTTATTTTCTGTTTGGAGGATCTGTCCTGTTCTGTCAGAGGCACGTTGAAGTCCCTGGCTATTATGGTGTTGTTGTTTATCATTTTGTTTAGATCAAGTAGGATTTGCTTATGAATCTGAATGCACCTGAGTTGAGTGCATAAATGTTTAGAATTGTTATGTTTTCTTGTTGAATTGTACCCTTCACTATTATATAGTGACCCTCTTTGTCTCTCATTACTTTTGTTGATTTGAAGACTAAGGTATCTGAAATCAGAACTGCTATGCCAGCTTTCTTTTGGCTTCTGTTTGCTTGAAATATTGTTTTCCATCCCTTCACCTTTTTCCTGAAGACAGCAGACACTTGGCTTGTGTATATTTATCCATTCTGCCAGCCTATGTCTCTTGAGTGGGGAGTTCAAGCCATTCACATTTCTTGAGAGAATTGATAAGTGGGACAGATTTCTGTTCATCCTGTTGAGTTGAACTTTGTTGCTTTGTTTTCTCTCTTGAGCCATTGTGGTATCTGGCTTTTGATCTTTAGCTTTTGGATGACTTTACATTTGTGAGTGTTTATAGTGCTGATCCATGTGTAATTCTGCTTTGAGTACTTCCTGGAGTGCCGGTCTTGTCTTGATGAATTCCCTGAGTCTTTGCTTGTCTGAGAAGGTCTTTATTTCTCCTTCATACATGAAACTTCATTTTGCAGGTTACAGGATTCGAGGCTGGGCTTTATTCTCTTTGAGAAGAGTGAGAATGGGGCCCCAGTCTCTTTTTGCTTGTAAGGTTTCAGTTGAGAAGTCTTATGTTTTATTCTGATGGGTTTTCTTTCGTTAGTTACCTGTTTCTTTCACCTTACAGCTTGTAGGACAGCCTCTTTGGTGGTTATTTTGGTCAGTCTGATGACTGTGAGCCGTGGTGTCTTCCTGTTTGCAATGAATCTCCCAGGGATTCTTTTAGCTTCTTGTACTTGGATATCCAGATTTTTGGCAAGGCCTGGGAAATTTTCCTCTATTACATCCTCAAATAGCTCATCCAACCATTGTGTATTTTCTTCTTCCCCCTCCAGGATGCCTGATTCTCACATTAGCCCTTTTCACATAATCCCACATTTCTTTTAGGCTTTGCTCTTTTCTCTTATTTCTCTGTTATATCTCTGCAACTGACTTATTTAATTGAAAGTGTTAATTTAATTGATGATTAATTGAAAATTAATTATCTTCAATCCCTGAAATTCTTTCTTCTGTTTGATTTACCCTGTTCTTGAGGCTTTCCACTGTGTTTTGTAACTCCTTGAATAAATTATTTATTTCCAGAAGTTATGTTTGATTTTTCTTTAATATTTCAATTTCATTAGTGAATTTTTCTTCCAAGTCCTGGATTATTTTTGTGGTTTCTTTGTGTTGGTTATCCATTTTCTCTTGCATATCATTGAGTTTTCTTACAATCCATGATTGAAATTCTTCTGTCATTTCAGTGTTCTGAATTTGGTTAATGTCTATTGCTAGAGAGCTGGTGTCCCCCTTTGGGGGTGTGCGTTCCATTTGATTCTTCATACTTCCAGAGTTCTTTCTCTGATTCCTCCCATCTCAACCAGCTGTTGCTTCTTACCTTTAGATTTTTGTTTGGATAATGACACACCCTGTTTAATCTCTGAACCAGTAGGTGGTGTTTGTGGGTGAGAATCCACCACACCCTGTATGATGAGTCAGTAAATGCAGTAAAAGGGCATGCAAATTGACCGCCCTGTCAGTAGGTGTCACTTGCCAGGAGGACCAAGCTGTAATGTTTTTTGGGTTCTGTAAGCAGCTCTCATTCCTCTGGAGAGGCACTCTAGTGCCCTAGGTAGTGGGTGGGGCCCTGGGACTTCCAGGTATGTCCTTATCCTCCACCTCAGCAGGGGCGGGTGGGGGAGTGAGTCTGGGTGGAGCTGGGTTGGATGAGCCTACCCTCAAGCTCCACAAATGGTATTAGCAGGGATCAAGGTCTGTTCTCTACTTCTGGGCAAAGCTTCCAGAGAGGGGCTGAAATGGCCTCAGGCAGCCAAAAAGTCTGTGTGGGGGCAGGGCTGTCTGAGATCCGCAGTCTGGCAGTCTGGACTAGGCTCACTCCTTTCCACCCTCCCCTATTCCACAGTTTCTCCTTGGCCTCTGCAGCAGGCAAGACCTCAAGCCAGTGGATCTCCCCTGGCTGTGCTGGGGGCTGGAAAGTTCCCTGCCCAGGATTGCAGTGTAAGGCGGGAACACAGACCTCCTGTGGGAGGAGGGTTACCCCTAAGCATGCTTATCTGCCCCTGAAGGCACACACACCTCAGTAGATTCATTCACAAATGTTCCTTCTGTGCCCCCAGGCAATGTGATCGAGACTTGAAGGTAGGACATCCGGTCTGCATACCTGTCCCCTGAGCCCTGGAGATCAATCCCTGATCTTGCCAGGGAGAAGAGTGCTGGTTTCAAGTCACCAATGGGGTCCTCAAGCTGCATTAATGTCTCTCCGCCTCAGCATTTGCCCCGCTTTGCTGAAGTCACCAGGCAAGCAGCATCAGGGAGGGCCATCTTTTAATATCCTGCAACAAGAAGATCCCAACACAGGGGACCTGTATTTGTGCCCACTTGTAATGGAAGCTAGTTCCTGACAAGGCCAAGTATCGCTATAAGAAGTGGAACTACTGGCCATCAGGCTGGCCTTCAAGTCTTAATGCATGACCTCACAGGGACTTGACCCATGATGGTGCAGTTCAACTATCATAAATGAGAGCAGTTGAAGACATTTGGTCAGACAGAATATCTGTACTGTTAAATCTCTAGTAGACAACTTGATTGACCCATGCAATTTTTCATTGTAATTTGTCTATAACAATTTTACTATTCTCCAACCAGAATACATTGTTTTCTCAGCATCTATGGTTTCTACTCTTCATTACTTTCTTGCACCACTGGGCCTTCACACCACCTACATGACCCCCACTACTATTATTAGCTGTCCACTACCTAAAGAATTAGCAATCTAAAGAACAGTACAAGCTTATGATGGAATGGGTGAATATCCCAGTAAGAGTCTTTCTCTGGCTTTCCACTTAATAGGAATAGGCCACCTGTTTTTCTGAATGCTGGAGATTCACTGTTTAAGGATACGTAATGTTAGGGAAGCCCTTGAACCTTTGGCACTTCAGTTCCAATTATCCCTGTTCACCTAGATCCAGCCCAGCTTCCATCACTTCCTGCTCTGCCTGAGCTACCAAGGCCTTGCCCTTTACCCCACAGTAGCATGTTCAGCTGCATCAATACAAAAATGGAGGTACAGGTTGAGCATTACAAATCCAAAAATCCAAAATCTGAAACTTTTGAGCCAACATGACACTTCAAAGAAAGAGTCATTCAAGCATTTCAGATTTTGGATTTTTGGATTTGGAATCTGGTAAGAATAATGCAAATATTCCAAAATCTGAAAGAAAAAGGAAAACAACTCAAGTCCACAACACTGGTGCAAGCATTTCAAATAAAGGATATTCAACCTGTATATTTCTTTTCATTTCTGTCTTCTCCTTGGCTCCTGATTCTTGGCCTCTATATCCCATCTCTGACACTAGACTCTGGCCTTCTTCAATTTTATATACCTATAGGTCCCTGATATTCTTGCAACACTTCTGGCTTTGCTCACACCTTCACTTGCTATTGTTTCTAATTCTATTCATTTTTATTTATATGCATAATATATGAATTAATCCTTTGTTTGAAATTCAAACATTTCAGATAAAGGCTTCCTTGAACACTATTTCCAATGCCAGTTCCCTCTCCCAAAATAACTACTGTTACACTTAAAAAAAACTATAAATTTGCAAGTATCCTTTCAGACCTTTCCCTATGCATTTATACTATATATATATGCACTTGCAGAAATTTTATAAATGTGTGGGGTTGTATTCATTTATTTTTATATAAATGGGAACATTCTGAACATATTGTTCTTCAACTTTTGTAATCTCCTTACAATGTCTTGGAAATCTTTTCATACTACACATTATTTTTACATTTTGCATAGAACAGAGAGTGTGAATGTACCAAAGTTTGTCAATCCATTTTCCTATCTAAGGACATTTAGATTTCCTCCAGTTTTTTAAATTATTATAGTGTAATAGTGAAAGAAGACCACATACACATCTCATTGTGCACATTTTGAGCTATTCTCTAGTGCAGATATTAAGAAATGAAACCATTGCATCAAAGAGAATATTATTTAAAATGTTAATAGACACTACTGAACTATTCCCTAATACATAGCTGCAGCAATTTATACTTCTGCCAATAGTGTATCAGAGTTATCTGTTTTCCCAGACTCTCTCCATATTATCAAATTTTTAAAAATTTTGCCCATCTCATGGCTAAAAATTGGTATCTCATTTTAGTCTTTGTTATTCCTAATATTAGTGAAGTTTTTCAAATGTTTATCAGCCTTCTGTATTTCCTCTTCTGTGAATTATCTATTATTAATTCCATTTGCCTTTTTGCTGTTGGTTTGTAATGTTATTGATTTATTGATATATATACACACATGTGTGTATATATATAAACACACACATATATGTATATTCTGTGCATTAATCTCTTATATTTTATGTACATCACAGATATTTTTCCTAGTCTGATATTATCACTTGTCATTTATCTTTGCTTATGGAGTCTTTTAACACACATAAGTTTTTAAAAAAATATTTATATAATAAAATTTCTCAATATTTTCCGTATGGATTTTTGTGTTTGGGCCTTAAGACAATCTTCCCTACCTCAAATTTATAAACATATTCTAATACATATTCTTTCAATATTTTCTAAGTCTTGATTCCTATATTTGTAATCCATATGTAATTTACTTTTATGAATGTTATGAAGTAAAGATTGAACTCTTTTTCCTTCAATAGAGCTAGCCAATTGTTTCAACACTTTTTAAAATAAGCCATCCTTTCTTCATTAATTTGAACTGCCAATTTATACTAAATTCCCATATATACATGGATCTATTTCTAGACTCTATTCTCTTCCGTAATAATATTTTTTTTCAGAATTTCAGGGGTACAAATGTTTATGTTATGTATATTGCCTTTGCCTGACCTGAGTCAGAGCTACAAGAGTACCCATCCCCCAGACAGTGCACAGCGCACCCATAAGGTGTGAATATACCCATCCCCTCCTTTTCTCCCACCTGCCTGACACCTGATGAATGTTACTACTATATGTGCACTTAAGTGTTGGTCAGTTAAGTTGTTGAATACCAATTTGATGGTGAGTACATGTAGGGCTTGTTTTTCCATTCTTGTGACACTTCATTTACTAGAATGGGCTCCAGCTCTATCCAGGATAATACAAGAGGTGCTAGATCACCATTGTTTTTGTAGCTGAGTAGAACTCCATGGTATACATATACCACATTTTATTAATGTACTCATGTATTGATGGGCACTTGGGTTGTTTCCACATCTTTGCAATTGTGAACTGTGCTGCTATAAACATTCGAGTGCAGATGTCTCTTTTATAAAATGTCTTTTGTTCTTTTGGGTAGATGCCCAGTAATGGGATTGCTGGATCAAATCATATTTCTACTTTTAGCTCTTTGAGGTATCTCCATCAGGATCAAATAATCTTCTTTTCTTGACTTGTTCCAAAAGCATCCTAACTGGTCTCCCAAATCCTCTGATTTGTTATTCAGCAGGTAGAGTGATCTTCTAAAAATCCAAATTTGACCAAGTTATATCCCTGATGAGAACCTGTCAGTAGCTTCCCATTAGTCTTAGGAAAAAGTCAAAATTATTTCTGTGTCCTATAAAGCTCCTGCCTTGCATCACGCCACTCTGTCCTGTGCTTTATAAGTGCCAACCACACAATGGCCTTCCTTTTTGATCCTCAAATATATCACCCTTCTCACTTCCTCAGGACCTTGTGTACATGCTCTCTCCTCTGTCAGGACTCTCTTGCTTCTCATTATTTAATTAATTCTTATTTACTTATTAGCCTTCAACTTAAACATCACATTTTCAGGGAAGTCTTCCAAGATTCCAGAGTAGTCAGTTTCCCTGCTATGTGCTCTCATAGCACACTGCTCTTCTCATTTTCAGAATTTAAAATTGTAATTAATTAACATTAGAGAATTACAAATTAAGACAATGAGATTCACACTATTAGAATGGAAAAAGTCCAAAACATTGACAATACTGAAACAACATGTGGAACAACAGGAACCTTCATTCATCTAGGCTACTAGATATTTACCCAAATGAATTGAAAACACATGCACACAAAGCCTGCATATGAATATTTACAACAGCTTTATTCATAATTGTCCCAAACTGGAAGCTACCAAGATAGTCTTCAATAGGTGGATGGATAAACAAACTAATACATCCACACATGGGAATATTATTCAACAATGAAAAGAAATGAGCTCTCAAGTCAGAAAAAGACAAGGTGAAATCTTAAATGCATATTGCTAAGTGAAAGAACCCAGTCTGAAAATGCTACAGACTGAGGGCTGGGTGTGGTGACTCACACCTATAATTCCAGCACTGGGGGAGGCGAAGGCAGGAGGATCTCTTGAGGCCAGGAGTTCAAGACAAGCCCGGTCAACAGAGAGACTGTGTCTCTACAAAAAAATTAAAACAATTAGCTGGGCATGGTGGTGCACACCTGTATCCCCAGCTGAAGCAGGAAGATTGTTTGAGCTTACGAGTTTGAGGTTGCAGTGAGCTATGATGACTCCACTGTGCTCTAGCCTAGGTAATAAAGTGAGAATTTGCCTCGAAAAAAAAATGCTACATACCGTATGATTCTAACTATGTGACATTCTGGAAAAAATAAAATTATACTGACTATAAAAAGATCAGTAGTTGCCAGGAGTTGTGGAGAGACAGATGAATAGGTGGAACACAGGGTAATTTTAGGGCAGGGAAGCTATGTTCTATTATATTATAATGGTAGATATATGGCTTTATGCATTTGGCAAATCCCATAGAATTGTATAATACAAAGAGTGAACCCTAATGTTAACTATGAGCTTAAGTTAAAATAATGTATCAGTGCTGATTCATCAATTGCAACAAATGTACCTCCATAATGCAAGATGTTAATAATAGGGAAAGCAGAGGGGGTGGGGCTGGACAAGAAATATATGAAAACTCTCTGTACTTTCCTTACAATGTTTTTGCAAACTTAAAGGTGATCTAAAATCAAAGTCTATGAGTTAAAATATCATTTATAACTTAAAAATATAATTAATTTAGTACACAAATCATGGCTTAATATTGGGCTTTGTACTAGAATAAAAGCTTCATGAAGGTGAGCACTGTGCTGGGGACCAAATAGGTGCTGTATTCATAATACTGAGAACAAAATAGTTTCTCAGTTTGTATTTGTTAAATTGATGAATGAAGGGTTGTAGGACGCAAGGGAGAAGGAGGAATCAAGAATTGCAGCAAGTTTTTGGCTTTGGTGACTAAGTTGGATGGTAGCACTTCAAATCCAAGACAAGGGGGAAATGATGAATTTTGTTTTAGGAGTTGGAGGTACTTGTGAGACATATGGTAGGCAGTTCGATTGTAGGTCTGGAGTTGAGGAAAGCAGCCTCAGACGTGGACATAAATTTAATAGCCATTGGCTCTAGGTGTTGGTTGAAGCTGAGTGAGGGGATGAGATTTTCCAGGGAATGAGTGTAACATAAGGAGAGAGGGCCAAGGACATATCTTTGCAGAACATCGACACTTAAGTGCTAGGCAGTGAAAAATAAACCACAGTGGAAAAGGGAGAAGGAAAGGACAGAGAAGCTATAGAAAAAAAAAACACAGTATGGTATTTTAGAGCCAAGAGTCAATAGGATTAAAGGTAGCATATGGGTCAGGTAAGAAAAGGACTGAAGAATGCCCACTGGCTTTGTGCACACAAATAAAATACTCAGGGAAGTGAACTGATAAGTGAAGCAAAATTTAAGACTTTGAAACCCTGAATACACAGCCCTCTTCCTCAAAGACTGCTGAGAAGAGAAAGAGAGAGAGGGTGATAGCTGGAAAGAAACCAGTGTCAAGGAAAGATTTTCATTTCTTTAAATGTGAAAAACCTGAACAAGTGTGAATATTACCAGGGAACATCATAATGAAGTTACCATTTTATAAACGAGATTGGGTTGCCCAATATACAATTGGTGCCCTGTTACATGTGTTTAAGCTCAGACCGGATACAGAAACACCTGAGGATGTCTTTTCTCAACTACAAAATGAGAATCAAGGTTTGAAGGTTTAATCTAAGTTTCCATAAGGCCTTTTGCACCAGTCCATCATGGCAAAGTGGAAGAAAAAGCACTAAGCCAAGAATTTGGCAGACTTGGCTCTAGAATCCCAAATTTGTCATTGACTAGCTGGACAAACTCATACAAGTTATTTAGTTTGTCTATGTCCCAATCTTCCTTATGTGTAAATCAATCTCATAAAATCATAACAAAGTCAAAGGAAAGAATGGATATTGTAACTATATGAGGTGTCATAATGCTGCCCAAGGGTTACTGAACTCTCGAGTATTTTAGCTAATAAACATTTATAACAGTTTTTAGTTAATAAATTCATTTTACAATATCCCCGTGAAGTAGGCACTGCTATTATCCCTATCTTATAGATAAAGAAACTGAGTCACAGACAGGTGGCTTGCCTAAGATCATATAGCAAGGGATTGAAGGAAAGATGTGAAACCAGAAAGTCTGGTTCTAGAGTTTACATTATTTTTATGCTATGTTTTCCTTGGCTCAGAACCCCATCCCCTAATGTAAAGATTCATCAACTTCTTTGGAAAAATGTGATAAAAGATATGTATACATAAATGATTATTAGTAAATTTACCAAGTTGTACATCTATTAACACAAATCAGTTTTAGAGTATTTCTTTCCCCCATTCAGACCCCTATTACCGTTCCCCAGCTACATTTCAAGCATGTCCCACCTCTCCACAGGTGCCCACCACATCCCTCAGATGTGGGTTTACCCCCCACCCCCTAAATCCCTAGTGAGCACCACCACCATTTGAGCACCATAGTGTAAATCAGTCAATACCAATTTGATGGCGAGTACATGTGGGACCCACTCTTCTGGTCTTGTGTCACCTCACTTTGAATAATGGGTTTAAGACTTTATTCTTCTTTGTCAGAATTGTTTTAACTTTTCTAGTTCCTTTGCTTTTCCATGTGACTTCAGAACAATCTTGTTTATAGCTACAAAATGTCTT
>CAUYRT010098986.1:0-29507 GCA_963574885.1 Lepilemur ruficaudatus | reverse complement strand
GTGGCGTCAGCCTAGCTCACAGCAACCTCAAACTCCTGGGCTCAAGCCATCCTCCTGCCTCAGCCTCCCGAGTAGCTGGGACTACAGGCATGCGCCACCATGCCCGGCTAATTTTTTCTATGTATTTTTAGTTGGCTAATTAATTTCTTTTCTATTTTTAGTAGAGACGGGGTTCTCGCTTTTGCTCAGGCTGCTTTCGAACTCCTGACTTTGAGTGATCCACCCGCCTCGGCCTCCCAGAGTGCTAGGATTACAGGCATGAGCCACCGCACCTGGCCTGATGTTTTGATATATGTATACGATGTGGGACACTTTTCTTCCAGTAGCAACATAAGAGCTACCCAGTTCTGTTCTTTCATTTAAGCCCCTGCCTCAGTTTGAGAGGGTCCAGAAACTTCTCCTTAATTTCTGCACTCAGACCCCATAGGAAGATTAACAAGCCACTGACCAGCATTTTATAATCCCTCCTACAGTCTGAGAATAGCCCTTTCCAACAGATACCAACATCTTATTTTATAGAGGATGGTAGGAAGAGCAATAATGTTAGTAATACTTAATGATAGATTTAGTGAGTGCTCACTATGTGCCAGGCACTGTGCTAGGACCTTCACAAACATATCTTTGATATAAGCACGCTTATCACTCCCATTTTATGATAGACACTAAAACTCAGAGACGTTAAGTGACTTTCCCAAAGTCACACAGCTGGGAGGGGGGAAAGCCAGAATTCTGCCTGTCTGCTGAGTCTGAGACCTTTTCACTGCCCCTGTACAGAGCTTCATGACTCTAACAAGGGTAAAGGGCTCTAACAATGGGTAATGACCCTGCCATCACCAGGCAGCTGTGAGGACCAAATGAAAAGATAACTTTGCGCAGAGCCGGGCACGCAGTAGATGTGCCACACGAGAACCTTTCCTTCCCCTCATCCCCTCATGAACTTGCTCAAGGTGTGAACTGGGCTAAGAAGAGGTTAGAAACAATAGAAGGTTCTGGAATGTGAGAGGAGAGGGACACCAGGAGGGAGGCACCCATGACACCAAAAATAACATCACTGGGTGGCGCTTCACAAGTATGTGTCATACCTGTCAGATCAGGACTTGGCAAGCTTCGGTAAAGGGTCAGACAGTACATATTTCAGCCTTCGTGGGCCAGACGGTCTCTGGAGTAACTACTCAACCCTGCTGCAGCGGCGTGAAAGCAGCCGCAGACGGCAACGCAAATGAATGGCTGTGGCTGTGTTCCAATAAAACTTTATTTACAAAACAAGGCAGAGGGCCTTGGCCCCTGGCCATGGACGGCCAACCCTTGTGTTTGTCCAGTGGTGTTAAGTAGACAGGAATAGTGGCAGAAGCCCTGTCCTTTATTTGGCAGTTAGCATTTGCCAGCCACTGCCCCGACCACATTGAATTCTTGCCCAGTAGGGGGGAAAGGTGTGTTTGCCGTCGGCACTGTACAGATGAGGGAGCTGAGGCTCAGAGTGGGAGGTCCGGTCAAGGTCAAGGTCATGCGGTTGCAGGGGCAGGGCTGGGACTCACATCAAGTTCTGTGTGTTTCCCTGGCCTGTGTCCTTAGCCCCACACCATCGCCCCACCGTCCTGGCTGGCACAGTCTGGGCAGCACCTGCTCCGTGTGCTCTCGCTCGGCTAAGCCCTGCCCCGGCCACCAGTGTGGCTGCTCTGAGGCTTCGGAGGTCAGCAGTGACGGACGGCGAGGGGCCTGAGAGCCAGGCTGGGAGCTTCGCCAGGCCGATGGGGAACCATCAAAGGGATTTCAGCAGCGGAGAGATGTGTCCCGGATGGCCCCGTGGAAAGACCGTCAGGCTGCACGTGGATGATGCAGCCAGGACCGGAGGCCACAGTAGCTGCCCAGGAGAGGGGACTGTGGGAGGGTCATAGCCAAGTCCTCTGGTTGGGTCTGAGAGGCACTGGCGAAGACTGACAGGTGACAGGGATGTGGGGGATGAGTAGTGGCCAAGGGTTAAGCAAGACTCTTGGGATGAAACGGTGACAAGGGGTGGGCATTGCAGCTCTCCGAGGCAGAGACACAGGAAGAGGAGCAGGACTGGGGAGAGGAGGGGTGATGAGCACAGGCTGAGATGTGCTAAGCTCGGGGACCCATGCAGTGTGTGTGGAAGCTAACACATTCACAGCGTCTGGGGACTGGGGTGTGGACACCCTGTGGGGTGACGTTTGACCCTGCCACACTTGGATCAGTGATGTGAGAAGTCAACCAAAGCTCCCGCGTACCAGTCCTGAAGGAAGAAGAAAAGGTCACGGGTCTGGGGGCCAGCCTAGAAGTCTAGACTCCATGGAGAAGCCCGGACTAGTGACAGGGACCTGAAAGTTGGCCACTGCCCTCTGACTGAGCTTCCATTGCTTCCTTGAGCCTCCTTCTCATGTCCTCTGTGGGCCTCTGCCTTGAGCTGCCCTCATCACCACTACTTCTGCAGCCATTTCACTTCTCTAGTCCTCCCGAGTCCCCCAGCCTGCTCCTGGTACTCATTCATTCATTCAACAAACATTCCGTGAAGGCTGCTATGTTCGAGACCCTGGGCTAGATGCAGAAGACAAAGAGCAAACTAGGAACACCCCTACCTGGAGGGCCCAATCTGGTGCAGGAGGCAGGGATGCACCCACGATTGTAACCAGTGTAGCAGCCCAGGTGTGCCAGAGGAGCCCCTCCAATGCCCAGAGAGCCAGGAAGCCTTTCCCCAGGACACAACTCTGAGTTGACTCCTGAAGGGAAAGCTTGCAGAAGACACGGAGGGTATGGAGGGTATACTCAGGAGCAAGAACAGCATATGCAAAGGCACTGGGGCATCAAGTGGCACGATGACCTTGGCATGCTGCCTGTAGCCTGGCAAAGCTGGAGTATCGGGAAGGGTGGGAATGAGGATAAAGGAGTATCCAGAGGCTGGGACTTAGAGGAAGGGACCATGCTTGCAGGTGCTAAGGGATGGCCACAGGCCACAGGTCTGTGCACTGACAGCTGACAGGAAGTCCAACAGTCTGCAGCGAATGCAGATTTCCCCAGGAAAAGTTGGCACATCTCCACACTCTGAGAAGGTGGCAGAGACTCTGTGGATTGGTTTCCTATTGCTGTCATAACAAACTAGCATGAACTTGGTGCTTTCAAACAACACAAATTCATTCTCTTACAATGTCAGAGGTCAGAAGTCCCAAATCAGTTTCACTGGGCTAAGTCAAGGAGTTGGCAGGGCTGGTTTGCCCTGGAGGCTCCAGTGGAGAATCTCTTCTCAGTTTTTTTTTTTTTCAGGGTGAATGCTGTCCTCGTTCCTTGGCTTGTGGCCCCACATCCTTCTCTCTGCTTCCATGGTCTCATCAGCTGCTCTGCATGTTGGACCTTCCTACCTCTCTCTTCTAAGGACTATTAAAATTTCACCACTGGGCTCAGCCAAATAATCCAGAATAACCTCTCCATCTTAAGATCTTTATCTTAATCACATCTGCAAAGTCTGAAAGGTAAGACAACCACAGGTCCCAAGGACTAGGACATGGAAAGTCACAACCAAAGCTCCCCTGTGCCAACCTTCCCAGGGGCACACTGCTCTCTGAGATGTCCTCAGGCTTGAAGAGTCAAATAATTAAAAATTGTCTCCTTTTAGGAAAAAAATTCCAGCACAAAAGAGAAGAGAAGAAAGCCAATAGGAAGCCTTTCCCTGCACCTGCCCCACCCGCCAAAGCCTCATCAGTATTTCTAATAAACTTTCATGCTTGGCGGGAGAGCCTTCGCACGCTGACAAATTCCTCCTGAAATTTAGATGTCTTGTTCAGAGTAATAGCTGTAGCGCACAGGTGCCCAGCTGCTATTGTAAAATCAGTAAGCATTTAATTGAAACAAACGACTATAATAATAGGACATTATCCCTGCAGGCCGAGCGCCATCACAGTTTTAATTATTGAGTTAAGAGTCAGACTAATTTATCCTTTAAAGCAACAGCCCCATTCCTGGTGATACTGATCATCCTGTTATGAATATGAAGGTACCGGCAGGGAAGGATATGAATGAAAAGCAATTTGTCCCCCTTGGGCTGGTTGAGCCTTTGAAGAAAGGTTTGCAAACACAGGTTGCTGAGCCTCTGGGTCTGCGATTGCTCAGCTGGGGGTGCGAGAGTTCTGTTCAGGTTGGGGTGGGGGCTGTAGTCCCTGCGCTTCGTTCTGGGATGCTCAGAGCCTGCGCTAGCTGCCTGCTTCATTCCAGGTAAGAGCCAACGTCCTTACTAAGCCACAAGTCCCGACAGCAACCCGACCACCACCGCCTGGGCCCTCTCTGGCTCCCTCCCCGACGGCTCCCCCCACGCACCCCTCTCCAGCACACGCACCTCCCTGCTGCTCCTTCAACCCTCCGGCAGGCTCCACTCTTCCAGTTCAGTGCGTTTTTGCCCCCAGAGGACGTCTGACATTATATGGAGATAAATTTTGGTTGTTGAGACTGGGAGGTTGCTCCTGGCATCTCGTGGGTAGAGGCCAGGGAAGCTGCTGAACATCTTATGATGGCAGGACAGCCCCCATGATCAAGAATGATCCAGCCCAAATGTCAACAGAGCTGAGACTGGAAAACCCTGGTAGGGGAGCTACTGCCTCTGTAGGGAATGTTCTTCCCCCATCTGGGGGTGGGGATACTCGCCCAGCTTCCTCCCTCACCTCCTGCAAGACCTTGTTCCAATCTCACCTTTCCCCAAAGGCCTTCCCCGACCATCCTACTGACACTACAAGCTGCTCCCCCGCCCCTCACAGGGCCACCATCCCCAACCCCTTCATGTCCCTGTTCTTTTTCTTTCTTCCAAAGCACTAACTTACTGCTAACTTACTGTATGATCTGTTTATTAGTTTGTTGTTCATTATCTTGCTCTCCCTGCTAGACGTAAGTTCCACGTGGGCAAAGATCTTTGCTTTGTTCACTGATGCAATTCCAGCACCTAGAACAGCGCCTGACACCTATTGGTGTTCAGTGAATGTTGAATGAATTACCCGTTCAGCCTCCTCCTCCCTTCACCTCCCAGGTCCACTCGGCCTCCAAATCAGGCACATGCCACCCCAGTCCACCGATTCTTGCCAAGATTCAGAGCCATTTCATTTTCCTGGACAACGAAGTGTCTCTTAATGGGCTGCCCAGCCATTTCCCCAGCAAGTGTTCTGGGTAGCTCTCACGTGCCACACAGTCCATTTTCTGTTGGTTCCTGGTGGGCAAAAACCGGTGGCCTGTGAATCGTCACAGCCCACGAGCCAAAGACCTTGGGACATAAACAGGCAGGCACAGGCCTTGCCACTGACGAAGGGCCAGTGGGACAGACAGACGAGTGAGCTGACCACGTCAATACGGCACTCACCCTCTCAGCAAATGCCATGTGTCCTTGTCATACAAAGTATCCTGTCCCTTCCAGGGAATGGGGAAGGTGGCGTGGCATGGAGAAGGTGGCGTGGCATGGAAGCCCTGTTCAGGCATCCGTGGAGTATTAATACTATCTTGTGCTACCAAGGAGCAGCCGCTGAACACAGAGGCGCGATCACAGCGCACTCAGCAGGCCCTGGAGGGGTCGGCACCATCTCTGCTGCCCATTCGCCCCCCTCCCTCCTCTCGCCCCGTCTGGCCACTTGCTCTGGGGTGAAGGCGCCGCTGACTGCAGGCTTCTCCCCAGTCTTGGTGCATTTTGCCTTTGTCCCCATAATTCAGCAGCAAAAAGGTGTCCTTACACCCCCTTCCATCGAGCAGCCTTCCCGGTTTTTACTGAGTGTTTTTTAGTAAGAATTTAAAAAATTTTTTTAACTGTGCTGGTCCATGCACTGGGATCGTCACTGTTTTCTGTTAGTGGTCTGGTTACAAAGTTGTGCATAGACTTTGAGTGGTTTGCCCAGCTCTATTTTTTCCCTGTAAACTCTTATTTTTAGGATTTTGCAGGTTTCCCAGGAATGCATCTGTCACATTATAGCAGATGCGTCTATATTTATTATGCACGTGCTACATGCCAGACCCTATGCTGTGCATGGGCGATTCATGTTGACTAACACAGGTAGTCCCTGCCACCTGGAGCTACTTCTACACCTGAATCAATACAGTCACAGTGGTGGTGAGAGCTGAAAAGAAGCTACAGGCTGCATGAGGCTGTAAGATGAGGGGTCCAGGGCAGACTGGGCATCTGGAAAGCCCCCATCTGGCTGCAGAGAAGGATGGTGGGAGGGGTGAGGAGGGCAGGGGACGGAGGACAGGCAGGGGCCAGGCTGGGGGGCTTGGAATGCCAAGGGAAGACACTGAACTTTATCCTGAGGGTCACTGGGAACCCAGAAGGGTTTCAGGCAGAGCAGTGACTTGTATTTTAGAAAGGCCAGCTTGGCTGCTAAGAGCAGGTGGCAACTTCCAGGTGAGAAGTGATGTAGCCACCAACTGAGACTCAGACAGAAAGCAAGAGATGGAAGGAGAGATGCAGGATTGGCGACTGGTCTTGGCAGGTGGTCAAGGATGACACCGGATCACAAATGGCATCCATGGGCTGGTCACAAGGGAGAAGAGACACGTCCGGTCAGGTCGGGACAAGTGGTAAGCTGTGGACAGGCTGAGCCCGGAGACAGCATCCAAGTGGGGGTCTCCAGGTGGGGACAGGTTGATTGCATGGTCTGGTGCTTAGGAGAGAGAATGGAGCAATGCAAGTGGCCTGGGCTCCTCTGTGGCACCCAGCCGTGAAGATGGAGAATCAGGCACAGACAGAGAGACACGGGAGGGACCATGAAGTGGTGGCCTGAATTGTGGAGGACACCAGTTACATGTCCCACGAAGGGAGCCGAGAAGGGACAGAGTTTTAGACAGAAGGAAGTGGCCGGCTGCTCTAATACAGCCAAAACTGAGTATGATAAAGACAGCAGGTGCCCAGTGGGTTTGACAATGTGGAGGCCACCAGTGCCCCTTACCAGAGAAGTTCTAGAGCCACGGGGAGGCAGGGACCAAGGTGGATGGGGAGGGAGGAAACACAGACAGCCAGAGTCAATGACCCCCTCCTGGAAGCTCTGCTGGGACCATGAGGGAGAGACGGGACAGCAGGCAGGTGTCACAGGGCGACTTTCTATTTAAAAGTGCAATTGTGGAGGGCAGATGTTCCCACACAGCAATGCCCCTTGGGGACCCCAACAGCAGAACTGCTTGGCTGTAACACGGCTCTGCCATCTTTGGTCTCAAGTGATCCTTTAGCCACCCTATGAGAAGATGCTGCCGAGTCCACTTTCCAGACGAGCAAACGGAGTCTCAGAGGGGCGAGGTCAGTGGCTCCCTGTCTGCAGCTCAGACAGAGCAGGGCCAGGATCTGAACCCAGGTCTGTCTGACCCCAAAGTCTGGGCTCTTTCACTACTGAGGGCAGAGGGACACTGCCTGGGCTGGGCTGGCTTCACCTCATCCTCTTGCCCACAGGCGCAGGGTGCCCGAAAGGGGACGGCTCCCGTTATCACCACGCAGGGATCCGCCCAGCACTATTTGTCTGTTTTGACTAGTCTTTGCGACTAATCTTTCCGTATCTGTGAAGATCCAGGCGGGAAGTGCCAGGCAAAAGCAACGACAAAGGCGCCCCGGAACTGCTGCAAGGAAAGCAGGCCTGGAGGGTGAGGCTGGGTATCCCCAGTCAGCTCGCTGGCTGCCCAAGTGTCGGGGGGCTGCGAAGACCCTGTGGGACCAAGGAAGGGGTGAAGCTGGGGGAGCCAGGAGGGGCGGGTCACAAGGGATGAGGACTTGGTCCTGTAGGCACTGGGGAGCCAGGGTGGTGTGGGAGCACAGGGTGACCCTCAGCCTTCCCTGAGTTCGGGGCAGGAGGCTGGAGGTGGGTTCTGGAGGCACCTGGGGCAGAATCAATGGGCAACAAGGAGCTGAGGAGGTGCAACCAGCCGCCCTCGGTCATGGGGCAGATAACCAAAGATGATCCATCCACGCCGTCAATCCTCCATCTTCCTTACTTTGATCTTCAGTTTCTACTTCAAAAGGGGCCTGATACCCTGCCCACGGCACCGGGGCTGGAAGGATGAAAGGATGGAAGGATTCTGGCAGGAGGCGTCAGCGTATCCGGCAGGGAGCTTTTACTCCCCCACCTGAGTGACAGGGAGGGAGCATTTCACTTCTTTAGCTCTTTGCCTGTCCATCTGGCCCACTGGCATGTAAGCCCTGTGAACTAGGGACTGTCATCCGCCTGTTCACTGCTCAGGGCGTGGAAGAGTGCCCGGAACATAGTAGTGGCTAAAAGTTTGCCGGGTGAATGAATGAGTGTGTGAGTGAATCCCGAGGAAAGGAAGCTGAGCATCTCCCGTGTCTTGCTTGAGGTCTTGCAGCAGGAGCCAGGGTTTGGGACCAGAAAAGGAGGTTATTTCCTTTCCAGCAATGGGCTCCCCATGGATAGATATCCCTTTCCTGGCATCGGACCAGTCCCCACCCTTTTTACCAGCCCAGCCCCACCCTGGGCTGCTGTCGGGGGCTCTGCTAGACCCTCAGCACCTCCCCCTGGGAATGGGACAGCTGACACCTGCTGGCAGTCCCCAAACTGGACATTCCTGCCTCCTGCTGTTGCTTGTGCTGTTCCCTCTGCCAGCGACACCTTGCCCAGCCCGAGGCCCCTAGGGACTGGCTGAAGTCAGCTAGTGCTTGAGACCTACAGGAACTTGGCCAGCCACTTTATCTCTCTGGGATTCCTCAAGTAAGGGTGTCTAAATGGAGCAGAGATGGATCAGATGTGCATTCAGAAAGCTCCCCCCGGCTGTCCCCCGGGGGGATGGCCTGGAGTGGGAAAGATAGCAGCACAGATCCCACCCAGCTCAGAAGCTTCTGCACCTGCCCCGGCCCCAATGGAGGATGCCTGAGTTGGGAGGGGGCCGTGGAGCAGGGAGGGTTCAGGAGGCTCGGCAGAGGGATTCCTGGCAGGTGGTGGGGCCCCTCGTGGCAGAGAAACATAAGGAGAGGGGAGGGTGATACACCCCCTCCTCCTTCGTGCTGAACATTCTACATTCTGAATTGGCACGTGTGCTAATTAAAACCATCTTTCCAAAGAATTTATTATAGGCTATTCCGAGCTAATTATAAATTCTCTGTAGCTGATCCTGAGCAGTTTGCTAATGCAGTGTTGAAATCTCTTTGGCCACCCTCGTTTAAATTATTCATCAGGCCCTGCAACAGTTGTGAACTGTAATTTAAACCGTCAGCTCATGAATATTCAATTAACACAACAAACACTGGCATGTTTTACTGCCTTGCCGCTCAATATTTTGTATCCTCACCCGTGTTTACATGTTTTTATGAACTCTCGAGGAAAGCGCTGCCTATTGAAGGGCCTGGTTAAGCTGGGATTGAAACACCAGGGAGGGGGAGAGGCACTGGGCAAAGCTCCTGATGTCCTTTCTGGGGAGAGTTGTGGGTGGTTGCAGGGTGAGGCCGGCTTGGCCACCTCACCCTGCAGAAGAGGGAGGGAGCCCAGAGAGGGTCGGAACTGGCCCTGAGGTCACACAGTGAGTGGATCCAAAGCACAGACAGGACTTGGAGTTCTGGGGTGGTTCCCGCTGCCTAATTTGCCAGAGTCATTGGCAAAGGGGGTCTGGGGAGATGCGGCCCCTGAGACAACGTCAGGAAGGTGAAGGAAGCCAGGCAGCTGCTGTTCCCCAGCCTCTTATGGGCAATGGACAAATATTGCCATTTAGGTGCAGCTGTTCAAGGCAACAGGTGTCTTAGAATGTGGGCTGGCTTAACAATCAGAGTTCCCACCCCTCCATGGTCAGGAATATGAGTCCCCTCTCCCCCTGTGAGCTTAGGGCCTCCCAGCCTGTAAACACTTTTGCAGGCTCCAGATGGCTTCTCGTTTATCCTCACCTCCCTCCTATGAGGCACTATGGTGATTCCCATTTTACAGATGAGAAAACCGAGGCTCAGTGGGTGAAGAAGCTTGCCCAGGGTAGAGCTGGGGCTTGAGCTGGGGATGTGCTGACCCCAGGGTCCCTCCTGTCCTCACTGCATCAGATGACTCCTCCCCAGAGGACGCAGGCTCCATCTTGGGGTGGGGTGGAATGGGGCTGTTACTCTTTCCTCCCAAGGAAGTTAAAAATTATTTTTTAAATCTACAAAATTCAGTGCTGACACAGGTAGGAGAACCCTGGTGCCTCTAGCATCATGAGTGGGGTGTCACCGATGTGCCACTTTACCGGGCAGTGTGCAGGGAGTAAGAGCAGCGACACCGGGCAGACATGCCTGATCTGAGCATGTCTGCAACACTGACGGCACAGCTCCCGGCCCTTGGTTGCTTTATCCATGCCATGGGGTGATAACAGGGCTGACCTCATAAGCGAATTTAATGAGAATAATAATCAGAATTAAGTAATGCACAAGGAAGCACCCAGCACAGTGCCTGGCGAAAGCCCTCCGTACACTACAGCTGTCACGGTCGTCACCAGCAATCACCCTCATCAAAACCACTTGACAGTATGCTTCCAAATGTGCGTGTGTTCCAGGCCACTACTCATTGAAATTTTATTTTAAAAAACCGATGGAGTTCCTACTATGTATCAGGCACCAATTTCGGTGCCGGGGATACAGCAATGACAGACCATGTCCCTGCTCTCGGGGCACCTGCTTTCCAACGAGGGAGACGGAAGCCACACCAGACATATAAATAATTGCATAGTATTTTAGTTGGTGACAGTGCCCTGGAGAAAAATAAAGCAGGGAAGATGAGTAGAAAGTGTTGGGTGGGGGATGGGTGCAATTTCAGAAAGGGTGGCCAGAAAAGGCTTCATGGAGAAAGTGACACTTGAGTCACCTTCTAAGCACAACAGAGGTATAGGAACAAGCTCTGCAGGTATCTGGAGGAAGAGCATTCGAGACAGAGGGAACAGAAGGGCAAAGAGACTGAGCGTGAGGTCAGGCGTGGGCCGGAGCCAAGGAAGCAGTGGGGAGGGGGTGTGGCGGGTGGGTGCAGATTGTGCAGGGTCTCGTGGACATGATAAGGACGCTGGCTTTTATTCTGAGGGACATATGAAGCCACTGGAAGATTCCAAACCAGGTCCTTACCTAGAGCTCTCTCACGGAGAGAAGCAGGAGTGTGGGGTGACCCCAAGCTTTGTGGTCTGGGAAGTTGAGAGGGCGGAGCTGCCGGTTGCTGAATGGGAGGGGCTGGAGGGAGCAGCGGGGCAGGGCAGGTGTCAGGACCTTGGGTCTGCAGAGGGTAGGTTTGGGATGCCTGTTAGACACCCACAGAGATGTCTGCGGCTGGAGATAACAATCTGGAAGTTCTCAGCACACCGAGGGTATTGAAAACCACAAAGCCACATGGATCATGGAGTGCCTGGGTGTGGATAAGAAGGGGAGAAGTCCAGAGACCGAGACTTGGGGGCCCTTCAGTGCCTGGAGGTGAACCCTGGAGACTGAGGCAGGAGGGAGCAGAGGAAACCAGGAGGGCGTGTGTCCTGGAGGCCAAGCGCAGACAGTGCTGAGCAGGGATGAGAAAGTCATTGACTGTGTCAAAGGCGGATGACAGGGAAGGTGAGATGATCGCTGAGAGCCGACCACAGGATTTAGGTCGTTAGAAACCGTGACGGGGGCAGTTTCGGGGACGGCTTAGAAGGAAACCCGAGAGAGGCTGGGAGGACAGAATCTGGGGAAAGTGAAGACAGATGACTGTTTCAAACAGTTCTGACGTCCCAAAGGAGATAAATATACAGATATGAAAAGATAAATCTACAAAAATGTTTATTTTAAGATTGGTTTTGTAGTGCAGGGTTTCTTAGCCTTGGCATTAACAATATTTGGGGCCAGATGATTTTGGCTAGGGAGGCTGCGCAGGGCATGGCAGGATGTTCAGCAGCATCCCCGGCTGCTAGTAAACCAGCTGCAGTTTGGACAATCAAAAATGTCTCCAGACATTGCCAAATATCTCCTGCGGGTTGGGGGGCAGCTGCCCCAGTCAAGAACCACTGATCAGGTAGAAGCTCTTGGGGCCCTGCCCAGGTCCCTTTCACTGGAGTGGCGCCCGTCTCTCAGCTGCTGGGTGTCGGTTGGTAAAGGTGCCCAGCTGCCCGCTTCTCCAGAGAACATCCCTTGGCCAATAGGCACCACTGCCCCCCGGATGTCACTCAGTCCCCCAGTCTATGGCCAATGACAAATGGACATGGGGTACAAAAGGCCACCTCTTTGCTCTGCGATGGGACCAACCATGTGGTACAATCCGTCCTCCAAGGGGCAGGCTGAGGTTCAACTCCAGCTCAGGGAAACTCCCTTCACACACTTCTCTCTCTCCCCCTCCTGAGACCCCGCCCTCAAAAAGTCATTTTCACAACTCCTAAGGAACGCACGCCAAGAGAGTTTGCAATGGAGAACAATCAGAAATAGTCTGAGTGTCCATCAATAGAAGGTTGTGTACGTTCATGGTGAACATCCGTGCAATGGAATGCTACGCAGCCACCAGGAACAAAAACAAGACCTATCATTACGGACAGGGAAATAGACCCACCATGCACTGCTGCAGAAAATCAGCAGGCCACAGAACAGCTCCAACAGAACACACTAGAAAGTGCGGGAAAATGTGCTACATTGTGGCCCTGTATATGTAAACCGTGTGCGTATAATGCAAAGATATGACTGACAGGTTGATAATGGTTATTTGTGGATAGTGCAGTTTTAATGATTTTTATTTCTTCTTTGTATTTGCATGTGTTTATTATTATTTTTTACGAGTATGTGCCATTTTTATAAAATCCAGAACACTCATTTCAAAATTTATAGGACACAGCCAAAGCCATGCTCAGAAAAAAAAATGTACAGCCATGAACTTTTCATTATTAAATAATAAATAATAAATGTAAATTAACTAAAGAAATCAAAATAAAAAATTTAAACATCTACAGGAAGAAAGAGGAAGGGAATAATAAACATAAAAGAGGAAATAACTCAATTAAGGAGAAGAATTGAAGCAATTCTGATGGTTAGTTCTCTGAATAAAAGGAATAAAACAAAGTAGAGAAACCAGTAACGCGGATGAACCTCTGGTCAAGATGAGCGTGAAGAAAGAGAGAGAAATCGCCAATATACAAATTTAGGAATCTGAAAGGGGGTTAAAATATAGGTAATAAAGGCCTTAAAAGATAAGATAATACTATATGCAATTCAGTGGTAATAACTGTATAGACCTCAGTGTAATGAACTGTTCCTCTTACAAAGATGGTAAAACTTCAATACAGAAGCATGAGGAAGCTATCTTATAAAAAGAAATCTACAGGCCGGGTGTGGTGGCTCACACCCATAATCCTAGCACTCTGGGAGGCCGAGGAGGGAGGATCGCTTGAGGTCAGGAGTTTGAGACCAGCCTGAGCAAGAGGGAGACCCCGTCTCTACTAAAAATAGAGAGAAATTAATTGGCCAACTAAAAATATATAGAAAAAATTAGCCGGGCATGGTGGCGCATGCCTGTAGTCCCAGCTAGTTGGGAGGCTGAGACAGGAGGATTGCTTAAGCCCAAGAGTGTGAGGTTGCTGTGAGCTAGGCTGATGCCACGGCACTCTAGCCTGGGCAACAGAGTGAGACTCTGTCTCAAAAAAAAAAAAAAAAAAAAGAAATCTACAGAGCCATTTCACTACAAAAAAGTAATAGGAAAATCCTAAGAAAAACTAAATTAAATCCAGCCTTATATTAAAAATAAATGTATGTGTGTACATATGTTTACATATGTATGTATGCACACATACCAAAACTGAGAAAACTATATTAGTACTTAGGAATCTATTAATAAAATTGATTACCTCAACACACCAAGGAAGAAAAACTACATGATCATCTCCATACATACTCAACAGGCGTTTGAAAAGCTCAACAAAAACTGTAAGCTGAAAAATTAAGGATTTTTAAAAAATGTGCTAAATAAATTGACTTCATGCCAAGGGTAAATCCCATTTCCATTAAATCAGGGAGAAGACAAGGGTCACTGGTCATGACCTCACCACGTGTAACTAAGTCAAAGTTCAACCCAATGCAATGAAACAAATATAAATGCGTTGTAACCACTGGAAAGTATCTTCTCTGCAGTTGTGAGCGCATTTCTAGGAACCCCCAAAACGATAAATTCTAAAAAATTAGAATTGGAGACAGCCAGATAAAAATAAATACCAGGTAGACCACGGGAAGATTCGGGGCTGGTCCAGGCTTCAGGTCAAGCAGACCTGCCATGGGGGCCCTCTGACACGGCAGAGCTTGTGGTGTTGGACGCGTCAGCGGTGGAGAAATGTCACTCGGAGCTTACAACAGAGTCACGAGCAGGTCCCTGGGATTCTGAGTAGAGCCACACCACGCACGGCATGTAATTAGACTCCGTTTGAGAATCAGCTCGTGCAGCGTTGCCGGGCTGGGGAAAAGAGGCGACGACCGACCACGGGCCCTGCATCTGGAACTGCCTGTGGGAGCTGGGTTCTGTTGGATGAACCAAGACCTATCATCACGTGGGCCCCGCGGCAGTCCACCATAAGATGGAAATGGTAGGTCGGAGACTGAGCCCAGGCAGGGCCACAGGGCATGAGTACGCTGAATGGGAAGGCAGCCCAGACCCTCGCGTCACATGCCACGGTGGCACAATGCCCAGCCCCCGCTTACACCCATGGCTGTACTGGGGAGCGGAGCTCCTGTATCCTTTTGTCCTCAGCTGTCAGACCTGCACTGTGGTCTCAAATCTCCCCACCTCTAGCCTCCTCTTCTCCCTCCTTCACAGATCTCCCACGTGTCTCATCCCATCTGCTGCCTGTTCTTTGGTAGGTTTGAGCTAATGCACGACTAGACTCTCTTTTTGGGAGAAAACTGTATTTGATAGAAATACACTGATGACCCACTTGGGGTGGAGGGATGCTCCATTTGAACCAAGGGTCACTAAACTAACTTTAAGGAAGGCGGGTCCTGCCAGCGGAGAGGGCTTTGTCTAGTGAGCACACAGGTGAGTCTGGGGGGAGGTGCCAGGGCTGAGGGAACCCCAGGGTAGGGCAGGACAGAGAGGAGCCCCAGACACACC
The DNA here is from genome assembly GCA_963574885.1 of Lepilemur ruficaudatus. NCBI lineage: Eukaryota > Metazoa > Chordata > Mammalia > Primates > Lepilemuridae > Lepilemur > Lepilemur ruficaudatus. The sequence continues at coordinate 14,490 of CAUYRT010098986.1, read as the reverse complement.
GTGTCATTGGGTAGGCGTAGGAGAGGGATTATCACAGTGACAGCGTGGCCTGGAAGGGAACAGAGACACGTGCAAACTGCTTGTGGTGGGTACCCCAGTCCGACCACCAGTGCTCCCCAGTACTCGGGCAGGGGGACTTCTTGGGGGAACCGGAAAGGACATAGAGTTCTCCACATGCGTTGGCAGGAAAGGCAAACAGAGACAGCTCACATGTAAAGGGCTTAGAGACAAATAATAGCATTGTTATGGCTACCATTGCTGGGTATTTTAAAAGCATTATAGCATTTAATTTTCAAAACAACCCTATAAGGTAAGGATTATTAACATATCCATTTACATATAAGAAAACTAAAGTTGAGAGTGGGTGGGTAACTTGCTCAACACAGCACGTCGCTGGAGGAGCTCATTTATATCCAGGCTCTCCAAGTCCAAAGCCGGTGATACTAATTCCAGCAATGAGGCAACCCCCTTTTCAGCAGGACTGTGGGTGCAGAGACACAGTGCGGGGGCCCAGGCTGGCCTCAAACTCCTGGCCTCAACTGATTCTCCCATCTCGGCCTCTCCCAGTGTTGGGATTGCAGGCGTGAGCCACAGTACCCGGGCACATTTTGCTTCTCACTCTTCTTAGGCCCTTGGGCAATTGTGCACCAAGGACCTCCCCGAGATGAGGCATTCCATAATTGAAGAAAACCTGGAGTCTTTCTGATCACAGGCTGGGGACTGTCCTCATGCCAGAGTGTCTATTTCAAGGCCTGAGCCGACGGGAGGCGTGAGGGGGTGGGAAGGACCAGGAACCACAGGCAGAGGTGTGGGTCTTCTGGATTCTCGGGGGGGAAAACTCTGCAACCATCACAGGTGTGATGAAATCCTCAAGGCAAACAGAAGACAAGCGACAGTTCTGTGTGTCCTCAAACAACGGAAAACACAGGACTCAGCTGAGCATGACCAAAGGCCAGTGATTCTGAGCAGACATCAGGATCCCCTGGAGGGCTGGCTACACACGGTGGCTGGGCTCCAGCTCAAAGTTTCTGAGTCACTGGGAGGGGCCCGAGAATCTGCATCTCTACCAAGTTCCCCGGGGACTCGGATCCTGCTGGCCTTAGGGCTGCATTTTAAGACCCAGCACAGTAGCCAAAGCTGTTGGAGCCTCCCCCAGATCCACCGCTGGGAGCGGTGGCTGCCAAGGCTCATGGCTGAGAAACGCTCTTGGCCAAGGTGGGGCGTCTTGCCTAGGAAGTTATGCACGAGCCCCATCCCCTCCCACCCTATGACCAATGACACTCATACCTCACCTCACTTGGGGGACAAATGCCAGCAACTTTGTGCTCTAACTAATGCTCCAGAGCTCCCTGTGCTAACAGACCGACCTGCCTCTGGCACGGCTCTGGATACCATCTAGAATGTCTCATCTACTCCTCACAACAACCCCACGAGGAAACTATGGCACAGAGAGGTTAAGCAGTCAGCTGAGGTCACACATCCCTCCCTCCTAATCCATCAGCTCTGAATGCTTTAGACTCTCTCCCTTGATCCTTTCCTCAACTCCCTGAGGTAGTCTGGGTTTCGTCCACTCAACATGGAGAAAGCAAGGCCGGGAGGAAAGTGACTTGCCTCCCACAGTCAGACGCCTGGTCCTGTTATCAGATTCTGGGGTGAACAAAGAACCGATCAGGTCTCACTGTGAGACAGATTTCTCAGGGCACCGGCATCCCAGGCCCACAGCTCCATCCAACATGCACAAGCCAGTGTCAGCCACTGACATGCACCCCAATATTTTTTTCCTTTCTCCCTGCTTCCGAGAGTTTGGAGAAAGAGTCATTGGGCCCAGGGTTTTGCCCTTCCTAACCCTGTCTCAGCTGAGAGCATTGACCCACCCCACAAAGGAAGAGGAGATGGGTGAGAGTCCCATCCCCAGCTCAGAGACCCAGAGCCGAGGGCTGGGACAACAGATGCACGAAACACTTGGGGTCAAGGGACTAAGGGTCCCATCCTGCCTCCGCCACTTCCTAGCTGCGTGTCTTTGTACAAGGCACTTGTCCTTCTGAGTCTCAGGAACACATCTGTAACACAAGGATAATTCTGTCTCCCTCAAAAGTCCTCAGGATGGTGAGATGAGATAAGGTAGGCTGTACTATAAGACAGAACAGGCCGGAGGGTCCCCACCGACTTACTCTCCAACGATGATGGACACAGCACTCTGGTTTGCGAGGTGCTTACCCAGGCATTTATTTTTCATTTATTCCTTTTACAGTCAGTTAGTCAGTCAACAAACCCCTTTCAGGCACTTGCTGCATCCCACACACAAAACCAGGCATCAGGAATATTCATTAGTACGTTTGATTCTCATAGTCACCCCAATGGAGCAGACAGCTTCAGCTCCACCTTCCCTGAGGCTCAGAGAGAGATAAACTTGCCCAAGATCACCCACCGGGGCAGAACAGGGACTCCAGGACTCCAGATTCTGTTAAGTGCTATATCTCCTGAGCACCAGGCTGCCACCACCACAGCCGGGCCCCAGCCCAACCCAGCTGCTATGCTCAAACCTCCGAGAGGACTCTCTCCTTCTAGAGATGCTTCCAGCCTCGAGTCTTGCCTACCGCGTGGGTGACGCTCTCTCGTGGAGCTTTAGTATTTAGATGAGTTGTATTTGTCTTGCTGCCTGTTATAAAGACTTCCGGTTCTAAATGGACAAAGCCACAAGACGAGAGAAAAAGAGCGCACGAGACTTTTTATTATCCAGCCAGAGACGGAGGAAAATGACTCCAATAAATCTCAAGTTTTATGTGCTCCAGACACTCTGCGGAGCCAGAGATGGCTTCCCAGCGATGCCAACGGTACATTAAAAGCTCATTTTCCCAAACATGGTACTGAATATGCGCTCAGAGGAAAAAGCCATTATACCGAGTGAGATCGAGGCTGCAGCTGACGGATGTCACTGCGATTTTCCTGAATTCTCCCACGTGACTTGGGAGCCGGTCTCAGAGCTCATGCTCTGTTACGCCTGGCAGCCTGCCCAGAATGGAAGTTAAACACCTGGCCCTTGCGCTCCTCCGGGTTGGGGGTCATGACTCCGATTAGGACCCTGGCAGGGGGTGGAGAAGGTGGTACCAGAGGGCGGTGAGTGATCATCAAACATCACAAACTATTTTATGAATTGCAGCAGAAGGAGTAGTGATCGGGTCTGAACTGGGAGGTCTATGCAGCTATGACGTTTCCGCCTCTCAGGCTTTTGCCACTGTCCTCTGGCCCCCGAGGCTACCACCTCTAGGAAGCCTTCCTGCCACAGCCCTCCTCTGAGCCCAGAATTTCTCCTGGTCTGCGTTCCAAGCTCCGAGCACCTCACACATCCTCGTGTTGCGGTGATGTATGAATGTGAATGGCTCATCTCGGAGCTGGACAAAGTGGGCCTCAGTCCCGGCTTGCTCCCTCCCTTCCTCATTCATTTATTCCTTCACTCACTCACACTGGAAAGCTCTACAGGACAGACACTGAGAGCTCGGGCTGGGGAGTCAGCCTGCCTGGGTTCCAATCTTGGCACCTCCATGTCAACAACTGGGTAGCCACGTCATTTACCTCTCTGGGCCTCTGTTTTCTCATCTGTAAAATGGCAACAATAACAGCACCTCCTCAGAGCCAAGGATTAAATGAGATAAAGGGTTTAAGTGGGTGGCAGGCACATAGTAAGTGCTAAATAAATGTAAGCAGACTACAGTTATAGCTCAAGTTCACTGAGAGGACACAGGGTCAAACAAGGTGTGGTCCTTGTCCTCCAAAGGCCAAGATGAGGCCTCTGACCACGTGAGCGTGAACAGTACTCCCAAGGGCTGGCCACTGGGGCTCTATTCTGTGCGTCCCTGAGCTGCCTGTGCCAGCTCTTGCCTGGCACGGAGGTTGTGGGGTTGAAGTGAGACAGCCACGGGGAAAGCCAGGTTGGCACCAACCTGAAACCCTGGCTGCTGTTCTCCACCCCCTCCCCGAGATGGCGAGCACCCCAGGGAGTCCTTAAATCTTCCAAGGCTTAGGTACCACCCTGTAGACTCAGCCCGTATTCAGCCTGAAGGGTGCAGAGAGCACTGGGCTTTAGAGGCCTGGGTTCGAGTTCTGATTTTACCCTTTCTCCTGGCTACATGACCCTGGACAAATAATTCTCTCCTCCCATTCGTTCCATAATAAATGACATCGAGGGCTCCCTGCTAGCCAGGCCCTCTGCCTGATGCTGGGGCCATGGGAAGGCACCAAACACAGGCCCTGCCTTCAGGCTGTCGCGGGCCGGCGGGGCAGACGGCTGCACAAAGCACAACCACGTATTTCCGTGAATTCACCGATCCCACCTTTAGTTAAATTTTTGATATGTTGTTCCTCACGGTTTTTTGTGTTAATTTTCATTTTTAAAAATATCGAGTTAAAATATGATTTCTCTTGAGTTCTTTGGCATTCTCTTAAATTTTATGATTGAGCCAAGTGTTTCACGTGCCGCACCCTCGTCCCAGCCAAGAGGACCCAGAGAGCCTCCGAGAGAAGAGCCCTCTGAACTGGGTCCCGACACAGGAACAGGCGTTCGCCAGGTCGCCAAGGGGAAGACCCTTCTGAGCAGAGGGAACGGCATGCAGTGGTTCTCACCAGGGGCGATTCTGTCCCCCAGGGGACATTTGGTGATGTCTAGAGACATTTTTTTGTTTTGATTTTGACTAGGGGAGTGCTACTAGAAGCCAGGAATAGTGAGTAGAGGCTAGGAGTACTGCTAGACAGCCGATAATGAACAGGACAGCCCCCAATAACAGAGAATTATCCTGCCCAACAGTGCCCAGGTAGGGAAACCCCATGCCAGAGGACAAAGGCGGGAAACAGCATGGCATATGACACCGCCTCAGTCTGGGCTCCTGACCTCTCCAAGCCTCAGTTTCTACATCTGAAAAATAAGATGGTACCTACCTTAAAGGTAGGTGGTACCCACCTTAATGGTACCTACCTTAAAGAGCTACCAGGAGGAAGCAATGGTGCTAAGTCTGTATACAGCAGGTGCTCAATAAATGCCTGTGCCCCATCTGTTCCCACTTTGAACACATCCCAAACTTTAGAGCAAACAGTTCTCAAAAGAGACAGCATCCCTGCGTTCCAAAGAAAACTAGGACATGGAAAAGAACACGCTTTGTCCCTTTCCGACCTTTCTTGTAGAGAAAACCATAAATCTTATCTCCTCAACAAACGTGATCCCGTTCGCAGAGAACCGGCCTGCGTGTTGGCTTATCACTGGCCTGAGTTTTAACAGGGAACAAATGTAAACCGAGTTGTAAACCTTCGCAAAAACCATTTTGAAACTGAAGGACACTGACAGGTTCTTAACTACTATAGCTGCTAAATTAAGCACGAGGGACGGGGTGGGCTGGGGAATATGAAAGAAAACAAAAGTGCCCGAAAAGAGTCCGTGGGGGTAAAATAATGTTCATTAAAAATAGAAAAACAAACACATACACAAAAAAATCTTTTGTGTTCAACTTCACACTCGTACATCATAATGTTCCAGTAAAAGGCCATTTCCCCCTGAGATAATAAAAGAATTGAATTTTTCCTTATCGGTCATCTATTTTTCTAGCCGAAGCTATTACTCCCGCTCTGGGGTTGCTAGGCAACAAGAAATATTAATAGCAGCTTTTATTAGCTTAGCTTTTGCAGCCGAGTACCAGAATGAGAAAATGGGAAACATAAATGTGTTACATAAATCTTTCAACCTTTCAGAGCCGGTGTTAGTCTCTGTTTTCATAATGATTTATTGAAGTGATGGTTCATTTATGAGAAAAAGGAGTACAGGATAAGAAAATGGAGCAGTCCCCTGCAGGAGTGTTTGAAAATAAATAATTATAGCAGGGGAGCAAAACCTGTTTAAAGCCATTTTTCTGAGTTTTATAAAATGTAAAAAGACATATTTCTTTCCCTTACTGCTTCTGAAAAACAGGGGAAAGGAGTCTCCCCCGGACCCTGATGTATACAAAGAAAGCTCTGGGCCTGTAACTCCCTGCATTTAGGACCCTCAGAGGCCCATCTGGGAGACCAGCACCCCCACCCCCGCTGCCCAGAGGAAAATTAGACAAAACATGGCACCCAGGGAAGTCCACGTGGCAGGCACCCTAGTCAACCCCCTGCTTTGACTGAGATGGATCCTTCCCCTGGTCACGCAGCCAGGAAGAGCTGAATCTTGGGCCTTCACTTTCTTGGCAAGCAGTGGAGCTGTCACTTTGCTGTTGCTTTTAAGCTCTGAGCCCTGAGTGAGGTCCTTATGTAATTAACATGCCTTCCCCTGCCTGCCCCCTGGCCGGGCCCACAGCTGCTGGCCTGGTTTCCCGACACAGGTCTCTTAGACCCCACCTCTGTAAGTCAGGCTGGCCACCTTCCCCGTAAAGCCCACATCCTGCAGGTCAGCCTGGACAAATTTAGAGAGGACACTGCCGCCACCCAAATCCTGTCAATGAAGTGAATACATTAATAGACAGAGTAGCTTAACATGTGCCGAATACCTACTGTGTGCTGCTTCGCCTACATCTGATCATTGAATCTTCATAAGTTCCTACGGGGCAAGTAACATTATCTCCATTGTACAGATGAAGAAACTGAGGCTCAGGGAGGATTCACCCCTTGCTCTCGGTCACAGGGCTGGGGATAACAAGTGAGGAAGCTGGGGTTTGAACTTAGGTCGGCCTGACCACAGAGTCTATCTCCTAACTACTAGATGTACTCTATGCCAAGAAAACAAAAACACACAGAAAAACAAAACATCATCACAGTAGATTACAAAAATGGCCACGCATTCCTGCCTCCCTGCACCCCTGCCCTTCTGCAGTGCAACCCTGCCATCTCTCCCTTTAAGAGGTTGGATCTATTTCTCCACCCCTTGAGCTGGGCTTGGCCATGTGACTGGCTCTGGCCGATGAGACAGCAGCAAATGTGATGTCGGCATGCTGGGGCCTCCCCGCTCTTGCTGCCCCTGTGACCATCACCATGTGAACAAGCCCAGGCCACCACACGATGAGAGAGAGACTCGTGGCCATGTCACCCCCATGGGTCCCAGCTGAGGGTCAACTGTTGAGTTGTGAATAAAGCCATCCTAGACCATGCAGCCCCAGGCAAGCTGCAAGTGGATCTCAGAAATCACCCAAGCTAGTCCAGATCAAAAGAATCTCGCTGACACACAGAATCATGAGAAATAATAAAAATTCATTGTTTTAAGTCACTAAGGGTTGGGTGGTTTGTTACACAGCAAAAGCTAACTGATACAATCATAAAACAAAACGAAACCCAAAACATGCATTAAGAATAATAAAATGAGGCCAGGCACGGTGGCTCATGCCTTTAATTCTAGCACTCTGGGAGGCCGAGGCGGGAAGATCACTCAAGGTCAGGAGTTCAAAACCAGCCTGAGGAAGAGCAAGACCCTGTCTCTACTAAAAAAAATAGAAAAAAATTAATTGGCCAACTAAAAATATATATAGAAAAAATTAGCTGGGCATGGTGGCGCATGCCTATAGTCCCAGCTACTTGGGAGGCTGAGGCAGGAGGATCGCTTGAGCCCAAGAGTTTGAGTTTGCTGTGAGCTAGGCTGACGCCACGGCACTCTAACCTGGGCAACGGAGTGACACTCTGTCTCAAAAAAATAAATAAATAAACTAATAAAATGCAGAGGTTGGACTAGGGGGTCTCTACTGCCCCCCATGGCTCAGAATTCCAGAGGACGAAGGGTTGGAGGTCTTTGGTCCCTTCTCCTCAGGAAGAGATCTTCTGGGTCTCAACTTGCAAGACTCAAATAGGGACAGACAGAGCCTCCTGGGGGAGGAGGGAGATGGCAGGAAAGTGGGGAGGAGAGGGCAGGGAGATCAGAGGGAGATAGCACAGAACAAGAAAGGAGGTGTCAGGAGGTAGATAAAGGACTTCCCAGAGGCAATATCAGCCCCTGCCCACAAGCTCAAGGCCTGGTCCCCAGAATCCACTCCCCACCCCAGGTTCTCAGCCCTGCCCCGGGCTCCACGCACGGGAACCCTCTTTATAGCAAGGTGCAACTAAGGTACACCCCAGCCCCCTCCCCAACAGCCTGCCCCATGATACCTGCCTAGAAAGGCCCTTCACTTGGGGTGAGGGTCCCTGGGCCATGGTCCCTGGCCCTCTGTGCAGTGGAAGGACCAGTCCTGGCAAGATGTTTTGGGACAGAGACCTAGAGCACAAAAGATTGAAAAGTTAGCACTCAAGACTCTGGTCCAAGTTGACAGGAGTTGAGCCTCCCTGGCCAGGGGTACGTGTGGTGGTGTTGAGAGATCTACCACACCTCAGACCCACTTACTTGTCTGGTATGTCACCGCTGAAAAAGCAATTGTGCCCATTTTCCTACTAGTGAGGTCACAAGAGCTAGAATCCTGATCCCCATTTCATAGATGGAAAGACTGAGGCTGGGGGAGAAGTAATTTGTCCAAAGTCCCAAAAAAAAAATAAGAGTCACAGCTGGGATAAGAATGCATGAATGACATCTGTCTACCACCCTCTGCTGCGTGAGTCCCCCAGCTGGACCACCCAGCTCTAGGGATCCTCAGGGCTGAGCTCAGGAGAGCCCCCTAACTCCCAAATCACTAGACTCCATGGCGGGTGTCGAGGGAGCTTCACCAGAACTCCTTTCCCGCTGGGCCTGGCCTCCACCTGCCCGAGGCGCTCCAGGAGTTTCTCTGGGCTCAGAAAGGGTGCTGGTTCCCCAGGAACTTGTCTAGAAATGTCAAGCTCTGTACCCTCCCGGGATAGATAATTCTTCTCCCGGGTAAGCCAGAAGAAGAAGTTAGAACATTTCCCAAGGACGACTCCAAAATAAATGATTTCAGACTTAACAGAAGCTGCTTAACAAATTCCACTCTCTGAGTTTCTTTGGGTATTTTAAAAACTGATTTATACATACAATATCTCTCTCAAAATGAGACAATCAACACAGGATGAAATTATTGAGTTATGAAAATAGGGGTCAGATGGAGGTGCACCACTTTAAATTAAACCGGCAAAATGTATCTTTCATACTAAATTGACTCTTTTTGTCTTGGAAATGAACGTTTAATCAGTTAAGACGATGAAGTCGAGGGAGAAGCCTTAAGCATATCTAGTTTGGTAAGAGGGGCCCGATTCCAGGACTGTATGCGATCCTGCCGGCAGGCACACCCTGACTCCCACGCACGCCCACAAGCCTGAGCAGGCCGAGGCAGGGGACCAGAAGGAATGGGTGGCCTCTGGGATCAGAGCCAAGGGGGCTTGGCATCTATGGGATGGCTGCCGAATACCTTGGCCTCATCTCCCTCCCCAGGGTCGACATCCGTGGTGCATCTCCATCTGTGCAGACAGCAGTGAAGCACCTGGACCCTCAGGGCATCCTCTGTGCCACTTGCGTGGCCCTGCAGCCCGGCTGCACCATCTCTCCGCCACCTGGCAAAGCTGAGAGGTGGATGGTAGGGGACAGAGTTGTGTTTGGATTCTGGTTTTGCTGCTTAAGTGCTGTATGACATTAATTCATTCACAAAGTACTTACAGACTCTACCCTGTGTCAGATCATCACTTCCTGTAGGAAGTGAGAACCCCACATCTGAGTCGGGGCCTCTTCCAGGCACATGCATTTACTACGTGTTTAGAAACGGGCTCTTCACCTTCTCTCCATCTGCACCAAGGAGTCCGCCAGAGCATCGTGTAGACTCCAAGCCCAGAACAATGCCTGGTACCTCGTAGGTGCTCAATAAAGGCTGTTGCACAGCTGCAGATCTCTGCGGCAGTTGAAAAATGCTCCCCAAAGACATCAGGTCTTAATTCTTGGAGCTTGCAGAGGGCATTGTATTTGGAAGCAGAGTCTGGCAGATGTGGTTAAGCTAAGGATCTTGAGATGGGGAGATTACCCTGGAATAGCCCCAAATGCCCTAAATGGTGTCACAGGTGTCCTTATAAGAGGGGCAAAGGGAGCTTTCACGACAGAAAAGAAGGCAATGTAAAGACAGAGGCAGAGATCAGAGCCAGGGAGGGCCAGAAACCCCCAGAAGCTAGAAGAAACGAGGTCCTCTTGGCACTCTGATTTTGGCCCGAGGATACAGATTTTGGACTTTCAGAGCTGTGAGAAAATAAACATCTGGGTTTTTTTTTTTAATTTCAAAGTATTACAGGGGTATAAATGTTTTCGGTTGCATGGATCACTTTGGTAATACTTGAGTCGGGGTTACAAATGTGCCCGTCATCCAGATAGTATTCACTGCACCCATCAGGTAGGTTTTCACCCAACCCCTCCTCCCCGTCCCTGCTTGATTTCCATGGCGATTTACTTCCCTCTCTGCACATGTGTGCTCATCAGTTAGTTCCAAAAATATCTGTTGTTTTAAGCCACCAAGGTTGCGGTGTTTGTTACAGCAGCCACAGGAAGCTGATACGTGCACATGCCTCCCCGGAGTGTCCGTCCCCACATGGCAGTAAGACCTCCCTCCCTCGGTCAGGTTCTTAGGATCGATACGTGAGAAAATGTCTGCAAAGCCCTCCGCACGGTGCCGGACACCTCGCAGATACGGACACACACTGCCGCATCGCCCGCATCTGCGAGTGCCCGCCACACACATGCAGACCCACCCTGCACTTCAGACGCATTCAGAAACTTTGTCGTTAAGGGTCCCTTGTCTCCCTGCACCAGACAGTCCCAGTGTATGTACACGTCCTTATCTGGTTTTCCCAGTTGGTCTGGGCGCTCTCCCCTGGGTAATAGGGTTTGGCTTATCTATTATGACATAAAGAGGGAATATAAAATTCAGCGAACCCTTGCGAAGTCTGACTAATGGAAGAATTAAAGGCTATCTGAATTTGTGAAGCATCTTAAACACAGGCTAGTTTTAAAGAAATCTGGAAAAACGACTGCAAAGTGCCTATTTGGACGGAGCCCAACCAAAGCATTTCCTAGGCAGGGTGACTGGGGGGTCATCTTGGATAAACACGTAACACACTTCGTAATTATTAATATCAGAGCTATTGTAACCAGGGGGCCCTGCAAGTGTACCTGCGGGTATCTGCAGTCTGCTCCTTCAGGTAAATGAGACTTAGGGGAAAACGCTGCCATTTGGCGACAATGGGAATTCATTTTTATTACTAATAACAATAGCAAATATTCCCTGACTGTTTATTCTCTGCCAGACATTTGCTAAGACTTTACATACATTATCTCAGATACACTTCACCACGGTCTTGAGGTGCGTCCTATTATCATTCCAAGACGAGGAAACCAAAGCCCCAAACATGGAGCAGGATCTAATGCACATCGGTGGAACTAGAGAGTCGCACGCTAACCACTACCCTACACTGTCTCCATCAACCCCAGCACCAAAGGCCAGTGACACTGTGGCCCAGAACGGTGGCCATACTCACCCCTGCACCACGGCTCTCGTGGTACACGACAAAGGTGTCCACGCAAACTGGGACCGTCCGGAGTAGTGAGGTTTTTGTTAGGAAGTTATCTGGGCGGGTGAGCTATAAGCATTGTAACAAAGGTGACGTTAAAGCCACACGGCTGTGCGGTCTGCATCACTAGTTCCCTTGGAGAGATGAGGCAGCTGAGGACCTGCACTGCTGATGGGCCCGAAAGGAAAAGATCCAGGAGCAGGGGAGCATCGGTTCCCATTGAGTGAGAACCGAACACTATAAAATGTGGATCCTGAGTTTGTTTCCTCCTCCCTCCCTTCTTTCTCTCCTTTTATGGCTCACCTAGCTTTAAAAACAAACAGAACATGGGATGTGCCTTACAAAAACGCACAGAGTACACGAGATTTTTTAAGCAAGGAAATTAGGTGGTAATAAAGGAAGGACGAACAATGAATCAAACACAGTTGAGATTGTCTGAATATAAAATGCGTGCCCTAAGGTCCCAGGCGTCTGTTAGAATTGGGCCACAAATGTGACTGTGAATTCTGACCAGTCATTGCAGAGGTGAACACAATCCACCCAACACCATGTGATTCTGATAGGAAAATCAATTAAGTGACCCCCTCCTTCCCTGCTATGGGTGTGTTTGTGACTCAAGCTGACAAAATACAAGACTGCTTCCTCCCGGACACAGGGGTTGGTTCTGTGATGCTCAGTCATGGTCCTCCCTGGAGGACCGAAACAGCTTCCTGCCAGAGATGTCGGGGAAGATGTTGGCTGCCAGCACTCATCAAGCCTGTTGTGGAAATGGGGATGAGATGGGTTTGTGACACTGCTGGAGTTCCTGGATCAAACCATGCCTGAAATCCCATGTCCACTCCCTAGATATTTTAGTCTTTTTTGCTTGAGTTAGTTTGGTTGCTGTCACTTACAAATGAATGTAAGAGATGTGACTAGTGTATAATATTGATATTAACTGTGAAGGAAACAAAAAAGCAAATATAAATACAAATCACACTTGTTCAGGAGAAGCACTAGAATTCTTTTAAGGAGATTTTTTTATTGTGTAATATAAAAATTGGTCTACTGATTTTCTATAGGTCTGGATGGTTCAAATCAACCATTCGTGCTTAAAAAAATACATCTCTTTAGTATGGGATTCCCAATCCTTGTGACCCAGGCTCTGCTGAGCTCTTTCACCTCCTCTCTGCCCCCCTGGCCCCACGTTCTTCCTCTCCAGCCCAACAAAAAGAAAAAACCGATGCCAATCCCAAGCTTGGCATGAGCACCCTGCCTCCTCCTTTGTACGTTCTATTCCCCCAGCCTGGAAAGTTCTTTCTTGCTTTTGTCTGCCTGCTAAATTTTTACCTACTCCACGAACTTTAACTCAGTAATTACCCCCTTCCCAGGCAGCTTAAGCAAGATACGTTTTTTTTTTTTAAATAAATGATATGACTCCATTTATATGAAACATCCAGGAGAGGCAAAATATATAAAGACAGAAAGTAGATTAGTGGTTGTCTAGGGCTGGGGACTTCAGGAGGCAGGTTGGGAGTGACGGCAAGGGTACAGTGTTTCTTTTTGGGGTGATAAAATAGTCTAAAATTGATTGTGTTGATGATTACATAACGCTGTAAATATACTAAAAGCCATTCAATTGTATACTTTAAATGGATGAATTGTATGGCCTGGTGAATTCTATCTCACCGAGGCTATTAAAAAATAAAAATAAAAATGAAAGTATACTATTAACGAATAATAAAAACCAATACCAAGATACGAACAGAGCTCCCTGAGCAGCGTGCTGACGTTAGATTTCCCTCTGTGCCCACCCCCGTATTCTGCAGACCCCACGCAAGCAACCAAGAGAAGCCAGACCCCGCACGTGAGCAGAGGGTCCTCGTCAAGCCATCGTCATTCTGCTTCCCTCTCAACCCCCTTCCCTGCCATAACTGGCAGGAGCCATGGCAGGTGACAGGGACTCACCGTGGGCAGCTGGCCCGACAGCAGGTGGCTGTCCTGTGCCAGCATGTTGGACACCATGATGGCAGGGAGATCCATGGCCTGGTAGGAGTAGGCAGGGAGCAGCCCGTTGGGGGCGAGGCCGTGGCACAGCGAGTGGTAGCTGGCTTCGTGGTCCCCCAGGTGCAGGAGGGACGGCTCGGGGAGGTTAGGAGGTGTTATCGGGGGAATCTCATAGTCCTCGTTGCTCTCGCTCTGGCCGTTATAGGTCTAAAACATCAAAAGGGCATGTTGTTGGGGGTCAGTGTCTCACAACTGCAGAACATACTCATCAGCACCAATAACAGCAACGACAGTAACGATAACAACCCTTGGTGAAGGGGAAAGGGGTGAGCCCTCTGCAAGACGGAGGGTCGAGGCTCCTGCCCTATCCCCGAATGGATGCTCCGTCCCACTGGAGGCTCTGGGCCCCAAGCCTGCCTGCCTGGAGAGTGGGGGCCGGCTCCCGCCCACCCGTCCCTCTCTGTTGTCCCACCAGATCTGGCCCCCACAGCCCACCTTGGATCCATTTTTTCACATCCGCCCATTTTACAGATGGGGACTTGGGTGGAAGGAGGTCAGTAGACGAGTTAGGAATGGAGCTGAATTATCCTGACTCCCTGCCTGGTGGTCTTTCCAGGGCGGCTGGATGATTTTCTCTCGTGTTCCCAACACTCAGCCCAACTGGGGCTTTTCTTAGTCTTCCCCATCTCGGTCAATGGTACAAACATTCCCGAGGAGCACAAGCTAGAAACTAGGAGTCACCCGGACACCTGCCTTTCCCATCCGTGCTTGTTTACTTTCTCCCACCTCGCTGAACGGTTCAGGAACCGCAGGACAATGTTGAACAGAAATGGTGAGAGTGGACGCCTTTGTCTTTTTCCTTATCTTTATTTTTTATTTTTATTTTTTTTGAGTCAGAGTCTCACTGTAGTGCCCGGGCTAGAGTGCCGTGGCGTCAGCCCAGCTCACAGCAACCCCAAACTCCTGGGCTCAAGTGATCCTCCTGCCTCAGCCTCCCAAGTAGCTGGGACTACAGGCAGGTGCCACCATGCCCAGTTAATTTTTTCTATATATTTTAGTTGGCCAATT
>CAUYRT010098985.1:0-47278 GCA_963574885.1 Lepilemur ruficaudatus | reverse complement strand
GTACATATATTGCCTTTGCACCACCCAAGTCAGAGCTTCAAGTGTGTCCATGCCCCAGATGGTGTGCACTGCACCCATTAGGTGTGAATATACCCATCCCCTATGCCCCCTCCAACCTGCCCGACACCCGATTAATGTTACTACTATATGTGCACATACATGTTGATCAAGTAATACCAATTTGATGGTGAGTACACGTGTTGCTTGTTTTTCCATTCTTGTGATACTTTACTTAGTAGAATAGGTTCCAGCTCTATCCAGGATAATACAAGAGGTGCTAGATCACCATTGTTTTTTGTGGCTGAGTGGAACTCCCTGGTATACATATACCACATATTATTAATCGACTAATGTATTGATGGTTACTTAGGTTTTTTCCATATCTTTGCAATTGTGAATTGTGCTGTTGTAAACGTTCTAGTGCAGATGTCTTTTTTACAGAATGTCTTTTGTTCCTTTGGCTAGATGCCCAGTAACGGGATTGCTGGGTCAAATGGTAGTTCTACTTATAGCTCTCTGAGGTATCTCCATATTGTTTTCCATAGAGATTGTACTAGTTTGCAGTCCCACTAGCAGTGTATGAGGATTCCTATCTCTCCCCATCCATGCCAATATTTATTGTTTGGGAACTTTTTGATAAAGGCCATTCTCACTGGGGTTAAGTGATATATCATTGTGGTTTTAATTTGCATTCCCCTGATGATTAGAGATGTTGAGCATTTTTTCATGTTTGTTGGCCATTAGTCTATCTTCTTCAGAAACGTTTCTGTTCATGTTTTTTGCCCACTTTCTGATAGGTTTGTTTAATTTTTTCTTGTTGATTTACCTGAGTTCTATATAGATTTTAGTTATCAGCCCTTTGTTGGATGTGTAGCATGTGAATATTTTCTCCCATTCTGTAGGTTGTCTGTTTGCTCTAATGATAGATTCCTTGGCTATGCAAAAGCTTTTTAATTTGATTAGGTCCCATTTATTTATTTTTGTCTGTTATATAATTGCTTTTGGGGTCTTCTTCTTAAATTATTTGCTTAGCCCTATGCGTATAAGAGGTTTTCCAACATTTTCTGCTAGAATTATTATAGTTTCATGCCTTATGTTTAAGTCTGTTATCCACCGTGAGATGATTTTTGTGCGAGGTGATAGGATGCAGATCCTGTTTTAGTCTTCTACATGTGGCTATCCAATTTTTACAACACTATTTATTGAATAAGAATTCTTTTTGCCAGTGTATGCTTTTGTCTGCTTTGTCAAAGATTTATCTGGAATAGTTTCTCACTCGTTTTTTTCATGATCTTAATGCTTTGGCATATTATAAGCCAGTTATTTTACAAAATGCCCTTAGTTTTAGGTTTGCCTAAATTTTCCATTTGATTACATTTGGATTATGCACCTTTGTAAGGAATACCACAGGAGTGGTAGTGTGTTGTTCTCAAACACTCATATCTGCTAGTGCAGAAATTCAGCTTGTCCCATTATAGGCAATCATTTTGATACACAAAGTGGTGTTTGCTAGGTTTCTCCACTTGTTTTTTTAAATTTTTTTTTAATTGTGTGTGTGATTTGTGTATGCGTGTGTGCGTGTGTGTGTTTCAAGTGTTTGGTAGAGAGATACTTTGAGACTGCAACTATCTTATTTCCCATAAAATATTTGTTTACTTTTTACATAAGTATAGACTCACGAATTCTTATTTTATTATATAATCCATTACATTTTACTTATTTTTGATGTCCAAAACGTTCCAGATGTGGTATGTGTGATACCTTTTAAACTGGGTGCTGTGTTCTTTTGATTTTCATCTATCATTCTTTAATAGAGTATTCTTTCTCTCTGAAAAATAAAGCAATTTCTACTTTCTGGCACAGTAAGATGTTCATGTTCATTTTGTAACTCCCTGCCCTTGTCTCGGAATCAACCATTTCTTCAAGGAGTACTAGTCTCTTTTAGAGGTGAGTGGTGTTTACAAAGCCATGACTGGTCACTAGCTGTGTTTTTGTTTTATGCTAACCCACGTGCACACTCTCCTCTTTGGCTTAGGTAGTTTCAGTGTCCTATACCTGGCCTCTAACTCATTTCTCCAAGGGTAAAACGATAGATATGCATGTATGGTATCTTTACTTTTTCTCTCCTAGTGAACAAATTGTTCTTTAATAAGCGAACATTTATAACATTTTCTCTTAAGTTTGTTATTATAAGGGAATTAAGTTATTTATTAGTTTATAGACACTATAACTCTAACCAAGCTGAGTGCGCGTGCGCACACACACACGCACACACACACACACACAAACATACACGTTTTATGCCACAAATCATTTCACTGGCAAACTAAAGAGGAATGTTTGGTTAAACACATTTTGAAAATTGAAATCCTATGAGAGTTAATTGTGCAAATCTCTTTTATGTGATAATTGTCTATGTAAAACCTGAATTACAGCAGTATAGAATGATTTGAAATTTTATTTAGACAGTCCCTGGTGTCCAACAAGAGGGAATTAGGTTTATTCAATGGAATGTTAATTTTCATAAAAATGCAGATTCTTAACTAAGCCGTGTTTTCTAATACAATTCTTGATATACTTATGAATACATACAAACCTTAGTGAAAATTATTTAAATAGTCAAAGATTTATTGAGTACAATTTGGTGTCAAAAATATTGTTAGGTATTGGGGACACGTAGATTTAAGGCATATTCTATGCATCAAGAAATTTACTGTCTAGTGGGGAGGGTAGCTATATAAGTAATTACAATTATAATACAGTGCAATGAAAGTGTAAGGGCAAAAAATTCCATCTCCATCCTCTTAGGGTCCCAGCTAGAACTGAGAATTAAATTCACATAACATAAACTAACAAGAGAAAAGCACATAAAAATTTTACTTGTCATGGGAGCCCTTATAAGGAAATGAAGACCCAAAGAAGTTGAAAAACTAAAGGTTAGTTGTGAAGAAGCAGCTAAATTATGTAGGCAGCTTAAAATGTAACAGGTACTTTAACAAGGTCTTTATAGAATTCTCTCAGTTTTGATTTATCCTTGAGGATGAAAATTTTGCATCTTTCTGATAAAGGGAGATGATCTTTCACACGGGAATTTTATCATCTTCTTTTAAGAAAGGGTACAGAGGTCAAAGTGATATTTTTACACCTGCTGATTTTAAAGTGTCTTTAACTTAAATAGTCAACATGTCAGTAGTGAGCACATGAGTAAATGCATAGAACAGGCTCCCCTTCCAGTTGGCTGGGGAGGCATTTGGCAGGATAGGATTCCCATTTTGGTCCTTGAACTAGACCAAGCGAGGTGGAAAGTCCCTACAGAACATACTCCTTTAAGCAACTCTTCTACTACAGTAGTATTATTTTACCTAAAGGAACTAAAGGAAACTATTTACCTAAAGGAAATATTCACACAATTGAGATGAAGAATCAGAAATATTTTCAAGAGCAGCAAAGTCATAGCAAAGAGAGCAATGTCAATGTCTGAGCTAGTCTCTGATGACCTGTCATTTTCCCATATTAAAAAAAAAATGGAGCTTTTTTTAAACCTTTCAAATCAGTACTGTGAATAAAGCAAAGAGAAAGCAAAAACAGTGTAAGTTCTTAGCCTAAAAACAGACACTATTCTACAATAACTTACTCTTATCTTCTGCTAACATGATATATCTTCAGAACATATCATTTAAACTTAATTTGCTTGTATGGCTACACCAGCAGAGTTTATAACATATTGTGTTTAAAAAAAAAGTCAGTAAAATTTTCCATGCTGGCTTTCTATGTTTACAGAATAAAGTGGAGAATTATAATGAACTGCTTCTCTATTTTTCTACTTTTGCCTTTTATTTTATATATTCACGTGTCTTTAAACCATTTATAAATTACAAGTAGCCCTAATTTTAAGTTTATCTGTTTCTGATTATATTTTACTGCATGGTAAGATAGTAGGAAACCATAATGCCTTCTATACAGTGTTAAGTCACAAATTTAAATACAGTGAAGGCTGCAGATAACTTTTTAAAAAATAGTTGTTGTTGTTTCATTATATCGAGTCCCAGGACAAACACTGTGGGATAAATACACTGTAAATATTTACATTTCTTTATAATAATGGGAATCACAGACTAAATCCCTATGTATTGCTCTAAATATTTACCCTCCTGTGTTAGTAAATGTACTCAAGGACAAGAACAATCATTCTGTGTTCACAAACAATAATAAGGGTGGCTTAATTTAGAAAAGTTGACATTTCCTGTATACAACAGGATAATGGATAAAAAGTAAAGAAACTGAATGTCCCATCAAGTTTTGTCCCACATTTATAATTAATTATATATCACT
This sequence comes from Lepilemur ruficaudatus, assembly GCA_963574885.1. NCBI lineage: Eukaryota > Metazoa > Chordata > Mammalia > Primates > Lepilemuridae > Lepilemur > Lepilemur ruficaudatus. The sequence continues at coordinate 42,946 of CAUYRT010098985.1, read as the reverse complement.
AATTACAGGTTAATTATATAATTTATATATATATATGTACATATATTTATATATAAAATACACTTTTTTTTTTACACATTAGAAAAGCAAGTCCCTGAAGGGACAATTCTAACTCTTGTTGCTGGTAAAGAATGTAGCAAGATGGGAAGTCTGGATAAAGTGAAATCCTCAGGGAGATTTAAGTTACCCTCAGAAAGTATTTCTCACTCTATGGAATATCTTGGCACCAATGAGAAAGATGTTTTTCCCTTCTTTTCATCAAATAACTGTAACAATGACATCACAAGGTCTTCTGGCTCTTTCTAGCTATCTCTTATTATAATATTTTCCCCTTCCAGATCCTTGTTATGTTATTCCTAGTATACCTTACCTGCTCCTTTAATAAAATTCTCCATTCTTATGCCACCATTTTTTTTTCCCCGACCTGCTTAGTCCAAATGATTTTTACTTCCTTTCCTGTGTAGTATAATCATTATGGACTACTTCAAATGTACCTTCATCTTAATCATCCAGAATTTTGATAAATTAGTATAAAATCAAACAAATATTTTGAAGAAAAGAATTAGTTTTTGAAGACTCTGTACTTTAAAATATAAACTAATATAATTTCTTTTGGATATATACTCGGTAGGGGATTGCTGGATTATATAACAGTTTTATTTTTAATTTTTCAGGAGACTTCATATTATTTTTCCTAGTGGTTGTACTAATTTGCATGTCCACTGGCAGTGTACAGGTGTTCCTTTTTCTCCACACCCTTGCCACAATTTGACATTTTTTTTCCCTTAGCCTGAAGACCCATCATAAGTTGACCAAGATATTTAAGTGTAACGATTACAATGATCAGTTTTATGTGCTTTTATTTTCACTGGTCCTTTAAGGGCTCAGACTATTTTATTTATCTTGTTATGTCCAGCACTGAGCATAATACAAGAATACATGTCAGGCCCTCAAGAAATGCTTGCTAAATTAAACTTAATTGAGAATCAAGTTGTTGCTAGTTCACTTTTCTCCATATATCATCTTAAAATCATTATTACATTGATGTGAAATTTAATAAAATAACATAATACACAACACAGATAATATCATAGTAAATAATTAATTTTTCATTGATTTTTTTCCTGTCATCATTATAATACAGCCACAAATATTACATATTGAGTAATTACCCTATGGCAAGCCTTATTCTGCATGCTGGGATAGAGGGTTGACACAATCCTGGATCAGTGTCTAAGTAGCTCACAAGTCTAGTGAGAAGATAGAGAATGAAGATAATTCTAAATACAATGTTTTATATTTTGAGATAGTAGTAAGTGCAGAAACACATAGAATTTTCCCTAATTCAGTTCTATAAATGGAGAGTAAAGATAGTTTCTGAAAGAAAATTTCATTTTAAATAGAATATCTTATATGTCTATCCACAGGGTCTAACAAAATGACCAGTAATAAATAAATGTTTAATGACTTATAAAATCTAAAATAATAATTTAACAATATATGTTGTAATTCTGGTGTTGTATTCTATTTTGTCCTTCCTGGCTAACAAAATGCTTTAACATATAATTAAATAAGCCAGGAACAGTTTAAATCCAAAAGCATTTGTCCATGAACTATAAATGACTTTTTAATGTGTAACATAATTTGTGAAGTAGGAAATAACTTGACATTTAAAAAAAATAAATCTTAAGAAATCAATAGAATAAAATCAATCTGAAAATACTATCATATAGAAATTACCTTTCAAAAAAAGTTAACAAAAATATAAGTATGATGCCATTATTTTGTTAATCTCATAATTATGGGATCAAACCCTGCCCTCTAGTGGTGCTTGATAAATCTTAAAATATACTGAAAACACCATTTTGTTGCTATGGCAAAGCTCACATTGACACATATTCAAGTAGAAACAATACAGCTGTATATTCTGCATTAACAAATTGACATGATTAAACTAACAGTATTGGATGTCAGTTGGTAAATTTACTCCTATGAAATCTACCGAAACAAATTTCACTAAATGAAAAGTGTCACCATGTCTCTGCATGTGAATGGTATTAGCAGTGTTGATTTAGATTCTTTTACGGAATTCTTTTCCGGTTTGAATTTTGATTAGAAATACACCATCTAGGGAAAAATTTGCAAAGTGGCAAAGTTTCTTTATTTAACTCTGACAAATTCACCTCACCAGTTCCCTCTACTGCCCTGATAAGCCCTCTTCATATACTGTTTGTCTCTGTTTGAAAATTAGATAAGCCACTTCCCTCTTTTCTGACACAGGACTCTGAAGACTCTGTATAAAGAATGAAATTTATCACTCTTAATTTGAAATATTTTTTGATGCTTAAGATCTCTATATACCTGATTTTATGTTAGATGTCGTGCAAAAGCCATTTGTTCCCGGGGTTTCTACTACAAGAAAAGCAATACTTTTTTAGATTAACATAACACAGCCAAAAATTGTCCATGAAAGAAAATATGTCTGTGTCCTGATTTAAAGAAAAAAATTATGAATTTTGGACTATCTGTGTTTTAAAAATCAGCATCAATTTTTACCCATGATTGTCATAAAAAGAAAAAATCAGAGGTAGCCTCTAGTTATAGAATCACAACATTAAGAACTATTAGATACTTTAGAAATAACTAGATCAATCATTCCGTTACAGTGAGATAAGTGTTCAAAGATGTCTACTGACTTAACCAAGGTTGTCCAGTTGATTGCTTCACTAAGAATCCGAACTAGATGGCAAATATTGTCAGTTTTGCCTCCATACCTGTAAGTATGGTTTTCTACAGTTCAGAATCGTGCCATGTCCATGTCCCAATCTCAAGAATCTCGAAATACGATACAGTACTTAGCAAAAGTTAAGGATTTTGAAAGATTATCCTGGATTATGTGGGTGGCCACAATGTAATCACATGGATCCTTCTAAAAGAAAGGCAGGAGCGTCAGTGTCAGAGAAGGAGATGTGATGACAGAAACAGAGAGATGGAAGTGAGGAAGTGAAGAGAGAGGGAGAGGGAGAGGTTTGCATATACTGTGCCTTGAAGATGGGATCATGAACCCACAAATGCAGGCAGCCACTATGCCTTCTACAAACTGGAAAAAGTAAGGAAACCTAGTCTCCTCTAGAGTGTCCAGAAGAAACACAGACCTGCCAACCCATTTGAGATTTCTGACCAGCAGAAAATTGTAAAATAATGTTTTTCTTGTTTTAAACCAATAAATTTGTGGTAATTTGTTACAACAATAGAAAGTAACACAACACGAATTAGATTATAGATTCCATGAACCCTGGAATTCTTTCTTCTCCTTGACTTATGTGGTTGACTGTCGAAGTACGGCCTCTGAATTCACAGTTGTAGCATCACCTGAGATCTTGTTATACATTCAAATTCCCAGGCTCCAACCCAGACAGGCTTAATCATAGACATGGTGGGAGAGATTCAGAATCTGTGGTTTAAGAAGCCCTCTAAATTATGAATGCCAAGTTTGGGAGACAATCACTGCCTTTAATAAAGCGTTTCATTCACCTAGTTCATGGAAGGTCACAGAGTAGAAGGTAAATATGTATTTTGAAAAATAGAGTTATTCAATTTTAAAAGTGAAAACTGATTCCTTGACTCTCACCCCACAATATAATTGATAGATTAATACAATATAGGTCTCCCAAAGACTTCTCATATTAAAAAATATGGAGCAATAAAAATATGGAGCAAGGAATTTACGCTCTCCATTATACACTTGCCCATTCAGAAAAGGATATGAGGCAAAAAAAGAGGTTGTCTAGAAGAGGTGGCAAGATAGTCTAAATGCTTCCTCTTCTGCCAAAAATAGACTAGGAGGCAAACAAGAAAAAAATTTTTATTTTCATTTAAAATAGGCATATTTAATGTATTAAGTCAATAAATTGATGTTCTAAAGAAAAATTAAAAATTCTATTTTAGTAAATATCTAAAAATATACATAATTAATATGTGAAAATATTCTCTATAAAACGTTAAACCTTACAAAAATGGGGAGAATGAATTAAAAATGACTTTTATTATTCCCTGACTCCCAGAATCCCCACTCTGGCTGTGATAATTTTTAACAATTTTACAGGATTTTTGTTTTATTTTCCTCCAGCTTTATTGAGGTCAAATTGACATATAAAAATTATATAAATATGTATAATGGTATATGGAATGATGTTTAGATATATCTACACATTGTGAAATTATTACCACAATCAAGCTAATTACCATATTCATCCTCTCACATGGTTGCCTGTTATTTTTGTGATTCAAATATTTAAGATCTACTTTCCTAGTAAATGTCAAGTATACAATAAATAATTAATTATAGTCACCATGATTTATATTAAGTCTCCAAAACTTACTCATTTTATCACTGCAAGTTTGCAAACTTTGGTGAACGTCTCACTTTTCCTACCCTTCCGTTCTGGTAACTGCCCTCTGCTTTAGGTGAGATAATGCAGTATTTGTCTTTCTGTGTCTGGCTTATTTCTCTTAAAATAATGTTCTCCAGGTTCATCTATGCTGTCACAAATGAAAGCATTTTCTTCTTTTTATGGCTGAATAATATTCCATTGTTCATGTATACATACACACAGACACACACCCACCACATTATCCATTCATCTGCTGATGGACATTTTGGTTGTTTCCATAGCTTGGTTATTATAAATAATGCTGCAAAGAACATACTAGTACAGATAACTCTTTGAGGTAGGAATCTTATTTTCTCTGGATGTACACCCAAAAGTGGGATTGCTGACTTACATGGTGGTTCTATTTTTAATTTCTTGAGGAATGTCTTTACTTTTTTCTAAAATGGCTGTAGTAATTTACTTTCCTACTAACAATGTGTAAGGGTATCATTTTTTCCACATTCTCACCAACACTTGTTATCTTTTGACTTTTTGATAGTAGCTATCCTAAAAGGTGTGAGGTGCATTTTCTTGATGACTCCTGGTGTTGAGTACCTTTTCATTTACCTGTTGGCCATTTCTATATCTTCTATTTATTTTCCCAAAAAGACGTTTGGAAAAGTATCTATATGGGTCCTTTGACCATTTTATGATGGGATTATTTGTTTTTTTGCTATTGACTTGTATGTATTCCTTATACATTTTGGATATTAACTCCTTATCAGATGCATGCTTTACAAAAATATTTTCCCATTCCATGGTTTGATTTTTCATTTTGTTGATTGCTGCCTTTGCTGTGAAGAAACTTCTTAGTATTATATACTTCCCCTTGTTTATTTTTGCTTCTGTTGCCTGTGCATTTGAAATAATACCCAAAATATAATTCCCAAGACCAACATCATGAGTATTTTTCTTTATGTTTTCTTCTAGGACTTTTACAGTTCCAGGTTTTATGTTTGAATTTTCAGTGAATTTTTTGTATATGGTATAAGATATGCACCTAATTTTTTTTCCCATAGGGATATCCATGTTTAACAACACTACTTATTAAAGAGACTATCCTTTCCCTAATGTGTATTCTTGATGCCTTTGTCAAAGATTCATCAACTGTGCATACATAGGTATATTTCTGGACTTCCTATTATGTTCCATTGGTTTCTGTATCTGTTTTTTTTTCCAGTACCATACTGTTTTGATCTCTAGAGCTTTATAGTATATTTATATATTTCTCCCCATATTTGAGAAGGTTTCAGCCATGATTTTTTTAAAAAAATAAGGTTCTTTGCCTGTTTTTTCTCTTTTCTCTTTGCTGACTCCTATAATGTGACTGACTCCTTTTTAACTCTCTTCATGGTGTCTCATAAATGTCATAAGCTTTCTTCATTTTCGTATTTTCTTTTATTCTTTTTTTTCTTGGACTATATATTTTCTAATGGGTTTAGCTCCAGAATTGCTGTATTGTCCTTTCTCATTATTTGTATCCCTTTTGGATCTTTTCATTTTGTTCATGTGTTGTTTTTCTGATTTCATTGATTTGTATACTGTGTTCTCTTGTAGCTCACTGAAATTCCTTAAAACAATTATATTGAATTTGTCAGGAATTCACAGAATTCCATTTCTTTGGGATAGGTTACTGAAATGTTATTCTTATGTTCCTTTGGTAATTTTATGTTTTCTAGATTTTTCATGGTTTTTAAAGTCTTATGTTGCTATCTTAGCATTAAATGAAGAAGTCACCTCCTAACTTTTAATGTGCACAAAGAATTCACTTTTACTTATTGTCAGCTCTAACTTTGTTAAATGTTATTAAATTGAACATGTGTCAAGCCAGCTATAAAATGTTTACAAATATAGCATGAAGTAATTCAGCAAAGGCACAATGCAATTATATCAGGCCCTTCCATATAATATTAAATAATCACACATTTATAAGGTTTTAATATTTTTATAATCTTTTCTTGAATTTCTGTTAAGCTTCTCACTAGTGTAGTTCATTGATACTCCTTTATTAATTGAAATCTCAACACTATATCTATTAGTTAAAAAAAACTCAAAAATATTCTGAAACCAAACAGCTGTGTCATTAGGCTTGATGAGATTAATATCATAAGACCATATCCTTTTGAAATTATCAAAAACTTGCTATGATTAGAAAAAGCATTTGGATCATTGGTTTTGACTGGAGCAAGGTTGCTTTATTTACTTTTTGGAAACTAAGTTAATATGTTTAGGGAGCCTAGTTAAATATTTCTAACTGAAAAAATCTCTAGCATAAGTAATATTTTAGGAAACAAATGAGCATGGAAACCACTTTTAGTTTAATATTTCTCAAGAGAACTCTTTTTACAATGGCATGTCTCCAACAGTTGTAATATTGGCCTTGAAGAAATTATTTCTCTAAGGAGGAATGATGTGGGTATGTCTGTATGGTACTGTACATAATCATAATGCAATTCCATATATAAATATAGGAAAATAAAACAAAACAACAAACTTACGGTATGTTTTCCTTGAGATTTTCAACCCAGAGTAACTAATCAGGAAATGTGGTGATGCTATTAGTACCCAAATATGGCACAATTTGGACTGGCAAAATTAATTACATGTTCCTGGATCAACAAACCTGTCAAAATTGGTTAATAGTCCCGGAGCTTTCCTGAGGCTATGGTCATTAGAGTCATACAGACATGTGTATGTATGTGTGTGTGACTTTGTAGCTTTTAAAGAAACTTTTAGTAGTAATAGTAATTCTTGTATTAAATGAGTCAAGTGGCTATGGTAGAAATTGCTAAAAAATAGCTATTATTAAAATTAATATTGATATTGTAGAGTGTGGCATAGTTCACAAGTGCTATAACCTATAGTCATTTCTTATTATCACAAAAGTAAAGTGTTTGTTAAAGATATTTCCCTGAACAGAAAAGAAAACTGGTAGTTTAGTTATGCCATACTCTCATATAGAGTAGATCTGGTACTCAAACCCAGATTTATTTAGGGAATGAATTTTGATCACGCTGTCAATGGTAATTTGCTTAAAACAAGTAAAGAACAAATCAAAACTGAATCTTGAGCAGTATTTACACTAAAGCATGGCTTCCAAATGACACATGTATTCCTAAACTAATGTTTTATTGGGTCTCTTCCCAACAGCCCAAATGCAGTCTTCAAAGAAAAGAGTTTGTTTCACTGGCAAAGATTTTCTAATAAGAATGTTGTTTCCAGTATTTGATTTGAAGTAAATAGTTATGGCTAGCTAACATGGCCCATAATTTCAAAACAGAAACAGAATGTTTTTGTGGGACATCTGCCATCAATGCCCTTCTTGCCTGCTTTTTGCACTATTCACTCCAAGTGTTTTCGGTCAAGTATTTGTGCAAATGTGTTGTATCAACTTCTTCTTTCCTTAGCTTCTGTCTTTGTTTTCTGCTGCTGTAACAGAATGCCGCAGACTGCTGAATAATTTATAATGAACAGAAATGCATTGGATCATAGTTCTGAGTGCTAGGAAGTCCAAGATCAAGGGTCTGGCTTCTGGTGAGGGCATTTTGCTACATTATCTCATGGTGAAAGGGCACAGAGGGGGCAGGTGGGGAACTCTTCTTCCTTTTATATGGAACCCACTTCCTTGATAACAATGCCACTCTTGTAATAGTGGCATTAATCCTTTATGAAAGCAGAACTCTGATGGCCTAACCACCTCTTAAAGGCCCACCTATTCACGTTATTACAATTTTGTTTGAGTTTCCAACACACAGACTTTGAACGATACATTCAAACCATAGCAACTACCACAAGACGTATGAATTGACATTGGTTTGAAGACTCAGCTCTATCCTGTCTCTAAGTAAATTATTATCAGCTATGGCATTTTATCTATAGATTCATTTCTAGTAGCCACTATGCACAATTTGTCTTGTGGACATAAATTTCATCCCTGTTATGGCTGAAAGTGAGGCCCCATTTTAGGCTCCTCTGACCTTCTTAAATGTTAGTCTAATTCAAATTGCTGAGCTTGCACTTCAGTGTCATATTACATTTTTTTGGTGATTTTAATTTAACAGGTGAACAGGGGAGCACCTTTTATATGTTTTGGTACAGGATGAAGAGCACCTTCTATCTATGTTTTATGATGAAGACAGCTAATGAGTAAAGTTGCATTCACAGTATGTGGTTGACAGGTTGTGATTCTGGCTATATAGTATTCTGAAAAATTTAGACAACATTTTTAAAATATTAAGAATAAGCAGGCAAAACACACATATGGTGTAGGAAAAACTGCTTGAGAGAGATTCTGAGCTAAAGCTCAGCTGCCAGTTATCATATATCCCCTTAAGACGGGAGTGTTGAACACCTGAAAAGATTGCCAAGGATGAAGGAGATGCCAGGTTCCACGTAGACCTGCAAACAGGTTGTTGATGCCGTATTGCATGGCACAGTCACGGCATTGTTTTCAAGTCAATTAAAAAGATGTTCATTCAACTAGTATTTAATAAGTTACCTTATTAAGAATGAGAATTTTAAAATTAAAGTGCAATAATAAACATGGCAAAATTAACCAGGCCTATGAGGAGAAGATCTGCCATATCATAACCGCAACAACTACTTCTTCAATTACTTCTAAAGCTACAGAGATGTCAAGATACACAGTGAAACCTATATGCAAGGTACTCTCACAAATGCAAGGGGAGAAAAGAGCATAGTCATAATGATCCTTCATTCAACTTTTCAAAATTCTCAATGTTTTTATTATTGATTTGTTTCACATTTAAAAGAATAAGTAGTTTGTATTAATTTTAGTCATACAGGAAATATAAAATTAAATTATTCTTGGAAGGCCTTTGAATATTATGTGAATAATTCCAAGACCAGGCTAATTATTAGCCTTATCTCTTCCTATGTGGGCACTTCAATATATCTTTCTTTATTTTTTAAGTCAATAATTAGCAAAGAGATGCATTAATGTAAATCATGCTATAAAATTTTTTTCTGGAATTCTCTGTGACCTTTAAGTTTGCTTATGTAATTTTTCTTCAACTCAAGACAACTTCCACCAAAATTGCATTGAGTTCATTTTCTGTTCTATCTATTGGGGATTTCAATGATTCGTTCATGGATAATTTTGCCTATCTCCTGCAAGATACAACTTTTTGCAAATTGATGCGATTTCTTCACATTTTTCCCTCTGAATTCCAATTACTAATTTAAGACGTTTCCTTTACCGATAAATAAAATGTCACTGGTGTCTATTGCCTCCATTTTAGTTTCGTATTAATTTTTTAGCTCTACATATTTTTGTCTTCAATGTGCTCCTTCAATTTTGCAATTTCCATTTTAATTTTACTCTGTTGTTTGAATGTATAGTCCTTCAGCTATCTTTTCCTTATAAAATTCAGGATCTCATTAAGTTCTTCTATAGCATGAAGCTGACACTGAAGAATTATCCCCTATTCCTGAATTATATATTCTATGTCAAATTTTTCCATCTAAGTTTTAGATATCTTTTTCATTTTCTTTAAACTGTTTATTGTTGTCTTATACTTCTGCCTCTTTTGGGCTTTGTTTTTGTTATGTCCAGTGGAAAGTCCTATTCATGTCATCTATTGGCTTCATTCTATGGATGGCTTTTTCTTCTTGCACTCTCCAAATTAAATGAGACCTGTTCTTAGCCACATTTTGAAGATTTACACTGTCTTCTAAATCAAAGCTAAAAGTGGAGAAGGAAACAGCTCAGTTAAAGCTAGTTGTGAACAATCTGATCTCTGTCTTCTTTCCTGGGATTTTGTTAAATATCATTTCTTGGGTTTACTCTACTTAGAAGCAGATAGTTCTGATATCATAGAGAGATATTCTCAGGAATGGGATTGCTATTCCAATGCAGATGAAAATATTTCTATTTATTTACCTCTTTCATGTTACTTATGAGATTGCTACATCAGTTTTTACTCTACCACCAGATTTACTAAACCAATCTATCCATTTCTTTTAGAATTTTGGAAAATGTAGTGGGAGTTTTCAAGATACTCTTTACATGTCAATCCCAGTTCTGGTAAGAAGGATGGATAAAAATTTTCACTACTCTTTGTTGGAATCTTTCTTCTTTTTTTTTCCTTGTAATTTGTTTCTTAAAATTTATGGCATGAGGTTTAAATTTTTTTGTTTGTTTAATAATATTGGAAACTTTTTCTTTTATTTATTTATTTTTGATTCCAGAATTATTTAAGTACACATTGTATATTGAGAATCTACTTCTTGGCTTCCCAATGTCATTTTTACTTGAAATCAACATGATTCACTTTTAATAAATATAAAGAAAAAGGAGAAATTAGATTAAATATGGAAAAATCTTGGCCATTATTTTCTTACTGAAAGATACAATTTGTGCCAATTTCATAGCAATATTTTATATACCTTTTGAGTTCTACAAATAAATTCCTATTTTTAGAATTTAAGATGTGCCTTTTATCTTTTATTTCAGAGTACTACAGGGGTACCAATGATTTGGTTACATAAATTGCCTTTGCACCACCTGAGTCAGAGTCACTAACATGTGCATCCCTCAGATAGCGTGCATTGCATCCTCTAGGTGTGAATTTACCCATTGCCTCCTCCTCTCTCCTATCTGCCTGGCACCCTATAAATGTTACTTCTCATATGTACAAAATAGTATTGACCAATTAGTACCATTTAATGGTAAGTATGTGTGACATTTGTTTTTCCATTCTTATGATACTTCACTTAGAAGAATTGGCTCCAGCTCCATCCAGGATAACACAATAGGTAGTTTACCACATTTTTGTTTATGGCTGAGCAGTATCCATGGTATACATACAACACATTTTATTAATTCACTCATGTATTGATGGGCATTTGGGTTATTTCCACATCTTTACAATTGTGAATTGTGCTGCCATACTACTTTCCATAGAGGTTCTATTAGTTTGCAGTCTCATCAGCAGTGTATGAGTGTTCCTATCTCTATACATCCATGCCAATATTTGTTGTTTTGGAACTTTTTGATAAAAGCCATTCTCACTGTAGTTAAGTGATATCTCATTGTGGTTTTGATTTGCATTTCCCTGATGATTAGAAATGTTGAACAATTTTTCATATGTGTGTTGGATATTAGTTCTGTCTTCTTTTGAAAATTGCTGTTCATGTCCTTTGCCCAATTTTTATTTATTTATTTTTTTTCTTCTTGCTGATTTTCCTGAGTTCTATACAGATTCTCGTTATCAGGCCTTATTGGAAGTATAACATGAAAATATTCTATCCCATTCTGTAGGTTGGCTATTTGCACTATTGATAGTTTCATTGACTGTACAGAAGCTTTTTAATTTGATCAGGTCCCATTTACTTATTTTGTTGATGCTGTAATTGCTTTGGGGGTCTTCTTCATACATTCCTTGCCTAGGCCAATATATATCAGAGTTTTTCCAAGATTTTCTTGTAGAATTCTTATGGCTTCATACCTTAGGTTTAAATCTGTTATCAATTGTGACTTGATTTTTGTGAGAGGTGAGAGATGCGTATCCTGTTTCAGTCTTCTACGTGTGACTATCCAATTTTCCCAGCACCGTAGTTTCTCTGCTATGGTCTTGAGAAACTCCACAGTCTAGGAAGAAAAAGAGTGGATTAGAAAAGCCCCAAAAGTAGTATTATCAAGGAGCTTTCACCTACAGATCCCCTCAGCATGCTAGGGCCATCCATGTGCATAAAAGTTCACCTTATCCCTTAAGATTACTTCAGAGAGACAGAAAACCAGAAAAAGACAAAAGAAAACTGAACTTTCTTTTCCAACTTGTGAGTAGGTTTCCTGAGCAACAGCATATCTGAACACACATGAGTAGGATTTAGGGTTTTAATCAAATATAATTTATAGCAAAATTATCTAGCATATTTAATAATATGACTAATCCATATTGTACTTCATGGTAATTAGACACAATGCTAAACAGCTTGCATAAATAAATGTAATTAGCACGATGTTTGTATAGCTAAAGTAAATTCATTTTTATTTTTATCAACTGAAGAGCAGGGAGGCAAGAAATGTGGAAAGAAGGATGCTTCTTTGAGAAATCTTGTAAACTTTTTTTTCTTTTTTTTTTTTGAGACAGGGTCTTGCTCTGTGGCCCGAGCTAGAGTGCAGTAGTATCATCATAGCTCATTGCAACCTCAGACTCCTGAGCTCAAGTGATCCTCCTGCCTCAGCTTCTCCAGTAGCTGGGACTACAGGCACACACCACCACACCCGGCTAATTTTTGCATTTTTTTGTAGAGATGGGCGTCTCACTCTTGCTCAGGCTGGTCTTGAATTTCACTCAAGCAGTCCATTAGAGGCATGAGCTTGGCACTTGGCATGGGCACTTGGCCCCTCTCCTAAACTTTCTGATAAGTGTACTGGTAGTATTATTTTTTTCAGGAAGTAAAAAAGATCATCAATAAAAATCCTTGCTTTTTTCTTTTTATTAGAAAATCCAGTAAAAACTATAATCTGAGTTTCATCCTGCCTTGATTTTAAGTTTGTAATTTCATTGATAGTTAAAGGAGCTTCAAAGATGAGAAGGAAGTAGTTACTTCCTTCCTGTAACTAGTAGAGTTACAACAAACTAGTTAAGTCAAACCAAGGTAATCTAGGAAAAAGCCAAAGCCAAAATCATACATTATAATAAAGCAAATGTTAGGTTAAACAAGAAGGATCATAAAAGAAAACTACACATGATTGTATTTTTGTATCTTACAGTTCAGTCAAACGTATTTCTGATTTTTTTAGTTGTAGCAGAAAAAGTTCTATGGCTTCTATGGGATACCAATCTCATTTATTAGAAATGAATTTAAATTAAATTATATAATTTATATTGGTTATATAAATTTCTACAATCATTTATCGTCAGGAAAGTTGTGTCATATTAGTAGCTAATAATGTCAATCCAAATTAACAATTAAAATTTATACAAATTATTTAATGATAAAGCTTTTCTCTTATCCCAACTTGGTCTTTGGAAGGATCTGCACCTTTAGTAGATAAAGGAGTTATAGTAGGCTTCTTTCTTTCCAAAACCTTAGCTTCTACACTTTCATCTATATTACTAATTCTGGATTTTACTCTTTTAGGGTTTAAAGAATGGAAAGTAAGATTTTTTGGAGGGCACAGAGCTTTTACTTGACTAGGATAGTCATGGTGTAACGAGTATGGTTTTTTTCAGGCTTGACTTGGTATTTAGATTTGAATCTATCTGATTTGCCTTGATTTTTTTTTCTGTCTTCAGAAGTATTTTCATCTCATTCAGATCCATTTTAAATTCTATTATATTATTCTCTTCAGGGAATTATTTCATATTCACAAAGGGGATCATTTAAGCCAGAGAACATAATAATGTTAAATGATTGTGTTCCTGATATCAGAGCTTCAACATACATAAAGCAATAATTTATGGACTGTAAATCATCAAATATCAATAATTAATAGCATGATAGGCACAAAATCAATAAAGAAATAAAAGACTTAATAAAAAACCTGTTAAATAAATTAACCTGAATAACGTTACAGAACAATGGTAATATCCAACATCTTTTTAGGTGTATACAGAATGTTTTTCAGAAAAGATTATATTCTTAGCTATGAAAGATGTCTCCAATGAAAAATAAGAAAGATAAATTAAGAAAACAATTCCATTTATAATACCATCAAAAACAATAAAATATTAGGAATGATCTAAGGGAACAGTAGACTTATACCGTAAAAACTACAAAACATTGCTGAAAGTAAATTAAAAGGACATTAATAAACGGAAAGACATTCCATGTTCATGGATTGGAAGACTTAATATTGTTAAGGTGATGATTTTACCCAAAGCGATCTATTGATTTAATGAATTTCTTAATAAAATCCTGGTGACATTATTTGCAAAAATAGGAAAAAAATTCTAGAATTTAGAAAAACATATATTCAGGGTTTCAATGGACCCTGCATAGCCAAAAAATCTTGAAATATGAAAACAAAGTTGTAGGTCTCACACTTTCTGATTTCAAAAAATTACATCCATTAGTGAGATGAGGAATTCATAGTAAGCATCCTAGATTCATAGAAGTTTCCCATGGCATCAACTTGGGATTCAGCAGATGGGGAAACTTAAGAGCTGTCTATCTTTGGGCTTTGGTGAAGACATTTTTTATTATATGTAGCATGGTCAGCATAATATTCTATTAATAGCAGCTACTCTTTACTAAACACCTACTATTTTTTAGGCATGACACCAGCCTTTCGAGTTGAGTCATTTCATCTAATCCTTCAAACAATTTTATGAGACAGAAACCATAAATATTATCCCCATTTTGGAGATGCTAAAACTAAGCCTCAGGCAGGCTGTAAAAAAAAGCAAAATGTAGCTCAGGGTCTCACAGCTAGGAAAAAGACACAAATAGAATATGAAGCCAAGTATTTATACTCTTAGCTATCATGATGTATATAAATTAGGCCTGGGTCTTCTTGCTTATGTATGCTTGGAAAGAAAGCGGTGTGTGTGTCTGTTCATGTTACAGCCATCTGCCTAATTTGTAGCCAAAACTGCCTAATCAATCCAGAGACAGAGACTGACACACGCCATATTTGAGCCTTTAGATTCATCTGTGCCTAAATCCTGACTCTTAGCTTTTCCATAATATTAATTAGATAATTTCATTTCTTGCTCCAGTGTGACTGAGATTTTATTACGTTGCACGAAGACATCGAAGAAGAGCTTATTGTTGACGTTACGTTTGCATGTAGCTCTGAAGCCTTTTTTAAAAAGAAAAAATATTTTATTTTCTTCATAAAGAACTCAATTGCTGTATATTTATTCATGTATGAGTTTTTGTGGTGTTTCTTGTATTATTTTTAAAACTTTTATGTTTATGTATTGTCTCTTTGAAAAAATTGTAAGCTCTTAGAAGGCAGTGTCTATGTTTTACATCGTGTTCTATACCATGCAATATATTTGACTTTTGGTACATAATTATAAGTTTTTCTTAAGTGAATAACGCTATGTAGATATAAAACTTTTAGACTTAGTAAGTTACCTTTGGTAAGGTACTTAATGTGTAAAGTCTTCATTTCTTTTTTAACAAAAATGAAGAACTTGCATGGCATCTTTAATTAATTAATTGATTTATTCAGCATATACAAGGGCTGTCCAGAAAGTATCCAGCCATGTAATATGAAAATTACATATTAACTGGATAATTTCTGGATGCATACATTCAAGATCTTTTTCTGCTAAGCTAAAGTACTAGAGATTTAATTAAGATGAATAGATTTTAGCCCCAATCTCAAGTCTTGTGCAATGTGTAAAGTTTTACTACTGATTCCATAAATGATTGTTGAATACATAAATTAATTATAAATACAGTGCTTGTAGGTGGGAAATGTTGAACTACAATTGTACACATTGGGTTTAAGCTTTAACTGTGTGCAATAAATAGTAGAGATATGGTAGAGATTTAAAAACATAAATCTAAAAACATGTATTATTTTGTGTACTCATTTGCAATCCTAAAACTGACACAGAGAAAAGTTATTTTATTTGAAATTTGGCTTTTTAAAATTTAGGACAACAGTCAAATAAATGAGCAAAGAAGCTTTTGAGGCCAAATGTGGCCTAGATTCTTTCTTTTAAGAAATATCTTTCTTTTTCTTTTTTTTTTTTTTTTTTTTGACTTAAAACTCACAGCTTCTGCATCCAGAACAGATAACATAAAATAGAGGGAAATAGGCATTTACTTATGGAATAGCTGACTCCTCACAAGTCACGATTATCCTCAACTGCAGATTTTGTTTCTAAGTTATGCCCTTTCTTTGCTGTGCCCAATCAAAATGAACATTTCTAAAATGCTGTTCAGTGAGGGCTTAAATATTGTGGTATTTGATATTTCAAAATAAGTATCAGTTGGCCTGATTTTTCAAGATATATGAAATTCAGGGAGGTTATGCTTTGGGTGGTTATGTAAAGTCACAGTGTTTAAAACACTTAAAGTTCATTGGCTTGCTTCCTATTTCATCACCTGAGGTGACCTGAAACAGCTAAGCAGTCGTGGACAAATAGTGAGGTTATCCTCTATTTCTTGATGTTCATTATTAAGCATCTATTAGATGTGTAATATATGATTCATGTTTATAAGAATATAAATTACAGATCCCAGTTTTTATTAATTTGAATCTTAAATAGAAACAAGACACATGTAGTGTGAGATTGCTACAAAAACAGTAGTAAGCAAAGAGATATTTGAAATAAAGTGAGATTAGGACTGGCAAACAGAAGGAAAATGCAACCATGAGACTGGAAATTCTAATTGGAGAATGAGATGAGTTACACAAAGTACTTATAAAGGTGAAAAATAATGTTTATTTTATGTTTCAATGCTTTCATGTATCTTTGTTATCACCATAATCATCATCGACTTTATAACTAACATTTACTGAGCATTTTGAATGTTCCATGCAACGCTCCAAGAGCTGTATGTATACTAATTCATTAATACCTACCAAAACTATGTGAGTTAGGTGTTATCACTGTTCCCATTTTAGAGATGAGGAAATGAAGCAGAATGAAAATGAAGAAGTTTCTCCAAAGCTCCACGTATAGTAAGTCATGGAGCTGGGTTTATATTCACTACGGCATCTAAGTAGACCACGGAGCTCATATTTTAACACTTATCTGAGTAATGCTGCACATCTTGAAAATTTATTTATATTCTATCCAGTGTTATTCAAAATACCTTTTACCTTGTTTCTAAAAGTACTATTGAAATAAAAATCTTAATAGGAACAAATAAAATTATTTAATTCAGCTTCATTTACATGTATTATCTGCTATACTCTATTTACAGTGATAGGTCCTGTATAGAATATAATATGTAACTTAAGGCACTTCTCTGTGCCTTAGCCATTCTGACATGCTTACTATTCCTCAATGACACAACGCACTTTTGGGTTTTGTACTTGACCATTTTCCAGTTGAGACAAGTTAATTCAACTTTCTGTTCTTTAGAATGTCTACAGATAATTAAATTTCCCACCTCATAGGATTTTGAGGAACAAGTGAGTTATTTTAAATGAAGCTTTTATAAATGAAGACAGTGTGCGTGGCATATAGTAAGTGCTCAATAAAGGCTGACTAGTATTATTCTAGACTGGTTATTCCTTTGTAGTGGATACTTACCTTAATTGATATTTCCTTGTTTTATAATGCCAACTTAAATACCAGAATGTTCAGGAATCTCTTTAATTAATTGAAAAGACACATTTTTTTCTCAATTTTATAATTCTTACAATCATAATTCATTTATAGAAGCAGCTGGATTGATCAGTTGACCTGATGAAGTGCAACTGACTTTTTCTCTAGGATTAGATGTACTCTATGACAAATTTTGGTCATTAAAAATATAATGTTCATTATGTCATGTAAAGAACTTGATGAAGTGATGCATGCTAGAAGTCTTCATTTTTTTTGTTATTCCTGATTTTCAGTCTTTAAGACCTTACCATGAAAACTTGTGCATAAGAAACCCACTGATTATTGCATTTAATTTCATTGTTTCTCTATCTTTTTATGTTTTTTTAAAAATCATATTAACTATTTCCTCAAGAGAAAAGGGAAATTGTGAGCAAACTATAATGGGTTATTTATATTGATACATTATTTTATGTAGATATAAAATAATGCCGCTAAGCCTATACAGCACACAATATTTCCCAAAATACACACAGAGAATATCCCCTAGAATAAAACAAACTAGGAGCTTGAATGATCTTGTATATGGAAGAATCGTCCAATTGAGTTCCATTTGGAAATATTTAGAAAATACCCATTAAGCATCTAGTACATGAAAAGAAAAAAGCAAAGCAAATACTAATTCATTATAATTTAGTACAGAGATTCAAATAAAATATAGAAAATAAGCAATATAGAGTGATTGGGGAAATGCTGATTTCACGTGAATACAGACTTAGTAACATGTGCGTTTAAATTTCCACTTCAGAGAAATAAGACATAAATGTCTCCACTGAGTCTAAGTGTGTGTATAAGAAAAGTCTGGTTAGAAGTACTTCTTTTAAATCTCATTTCAGATTTCTGATTATTCTATGTTCTATCTGGCGCAGATTGTGAACAAGAAAACTGGACATGAGGCTATTTTATTCCACTCTAAAAGAAGAAATTGTTTTATTATAATATAAGCTATGTTGAATTTGTATTTGTTAGGCATTTCTGTTTTTTGATGTCAAGATGAGAAAGTTACCTCTCACATAGAGGAAATCCCCTCCTTCAGCTTTCTTCTGTGTGTGCTTCTTTGTGAAGTGGAAAGAGAAGGGATCAGCATGGAAGTAGAGACAGGGTACTCTGTTCCCACCAATTCGTGTCTGTGTGGACCCTGTGTGTGCGCACACGGTCATACTTAACCTGGAGGAACAGAGACATCTAAGCAGCAAATTTTGTTTTCTCCACTAGTTAAGTTATCTATCTGCATCACCATAGGCAACCTGCTCTGATGGGAAACGTGTCCTCAGCTCTCCCTATGCCATTGAAAACACAAATAGATGGATTGAAAGGAAACTAACACTTTGTAAGGAAATATTTTCTTATGCAACTTTTCTCTTATTCACAGTATGAAGGGAATAGAAAATATTCTGGATTGCTCTAGAGTAGGTGCCTATAAATTCCATTTCTGTCTCTCCCCGTTTTGCTAACAAGACAGACGTTTCTACCATAACATTGTCATGATTTATTTCATTTCTGAAAACAGACTTTTGTTTTGGCTTAAGTCAACGTTGTCAGAAGTGTAGGATTTAGCTATAAGTTATGCACATACACACATACTCAGCTTTGTATTGTATTTATGTCTGAGTGTATTTGTGTATAAGTTTTTGTTGTGTTTTTGGTCAAAGCTCTTTGTGATCTGTTGCCTACCTATCTCCCGATTCAGTTTGGGCCACTTGTCTATTCACTAGCTACACTTCTGTCACATCTTCCAATGTTCTACCACTAGTGTTTGATACATGATGATCTCTTTCTGGTACACTCCATATTTATTTGTCAAAAAAAAAGTTCATACTCACAAATTTCAACGTAAATGAAATTTCCCTCAAAAATTGTTAACTGAATTTCTAGATCATGAAAATTCTCTGTAATATATCTCCTGCTCCTGAAAACTGATCACAAGTAAATATATATTTGTGTGATCATTTACTTATTTATTTTTTGCCTATATCTTCCACTAGACTCTGAGTTCCAGTAGGCTGATTTTATGTCTCTATTATTGAATTTTTTTGATTTTCCTAGACTCTAGCACAGTGCCCAGCCCTCAATAAGAATTTTTTAAATAAATAAATGAGTTGAAATATCTTAATTCTGTTTTAGAATTCTCTAATACAATAGTATACAGTATTTAAATTTGAAAATTAGGAGATAGCCTTAAAATAAAATTAAAATAAAGTTGATTTTATATAACTGAACATATTATTGAATTATTGGGTGAACATTCTGGCAAATCTTGCTTCAGATGGAAAGATCCTAGCATATTTATTTAACAGACTATTGCCCTGAACACACGCAAATTTGATCAATTATCTCTTAACATACTGAAATATAATCTTTTCCTAGATATTCTTATTCTATAAATTTAATTTTTAACACATTTATAAAGAATTAATTTCCTATAAAATTAAGTATAATAAATAGATCTCCCAAATTATTATCAATAAGCATTTTATTAGTGTCTCTGATGTGTTCAGCTGCATAACCAATATACATAAAATATAATCTGTAAAGATCAGGCATGGCTATTTTTAATCAAAGAATAAAAATAAATTCTAACAATGCTATTTCATGTAGTGGAATACATTTTGGAAAAATACTGCAACACATTAACTTTCAAACCAAGTAATTGAGAGATTTGAAAATCAAAGGTTATATGTTTCATCTTTGCGCTAAAACCAAATCATTTCAAGGCTAAACCAAGCACTCTGTTTCTGTTAAATGGAAACTTGATTCCTGAGACAGTCATGCTGACCAATGTTTTCAGTTTGTTTTCTGTTGTTAAAATTTGAGTAAGTTTCACATGTGCTGTATTTGGTCTTCAGAGTTTTGAAGTATTTTCAGGTAACAAAATTCATTTTTCCCCCTCTGAATGACTGTCAATTCTGAATAATCAGAGGTTGTGTGACTTTATCATTTCTGCTTTGAATTTTATTCTTTTATAGAATGAAGGCTGTTTTTTTCTATTTCAAAAAATTTATGAGATGCAGGTGTTTTTTGTTACATGGATGGATTGTATCATGCTGAAACATGCTGATACGGGGCCTCCTACTCACTGGATGGGAAGCGCTGTTGAAAACTGCAACCGAAACAGAGAGCTGATGGCAGTACACTTAACAACGCTCCTAAAAGTTCAAGCTTAGATTTCAGATTTCAGCATGTATGTAAAACAGTTTTTCCCAAATCCCTGGACTCCTTAAAGAAAAATTGGTTGAGAAATGGAAATTTGCCTTGTTGCAGCATACAAGTGCAAAAGATAAGTTTTAAAAATTACAACCAGCTTGTATTATATTTTGTATTTTGTATACAGTAAAGACTGTATACCATGAAAAAAAAGAAAATGTTCACCAGAACATTCACCAGAATATTCACCAGAATAGTGAACATTGTACCTGACAGGTAGATTTTTATCCCTCACCCCTCCCATCCTCCCTAATGTTTTAGTTAGGGAATTTATTTAGAAAACTAAGCAAACAGAAACTTAGCACTGTATATAACAAATTATTGTCTTCCTTGCAGGAAATTTCTTTTCATTAATTGCCATCTTCTGAGCCTTCCACCAGATACTCTACACAGAAAAATATCTTATCTTGGCCCTTCCCTTTCCTTCCTCCATTTAGCAAAGTGTGATTTGTTCATATAAAAGCAAAACAACAAGTTGGCTAAGAATTTTATTCCAGTGCCCTGTAAATTGATCTAAAATACTTGTAGTGCTTTGCATAACTTCTTGAATTCATGTCAAATGAATTCACAGAATCACACTGTTGACGCTATTTAAAACATGCAGGAGTTTATACAAACTATTATTTAAAAGAGGCTAAAATATCTTCATGTTAAGAAAACTTTTTGTCCACTTCCTCTGCCTGCATTGCTACAGTAATAATGACCTAGTTGGGAGAAGCATCATTAGCCAAAACTGATCCCACACTAGGGAAGGTGGCCTAATACAATATGTTTTTCCTCAAGTAAAAATATCAGAAAAGACAAACTGACATTTTCCTCTTCCAAAGTTTTCCAAAATGACCCAGATTCCTAACATTCTTCTGACAATTCAATTGAAATTTTCTTGTTTTTTTACCCTTTAAGCAGAGCAAAGGGTGAGACTGGAAGAGGCTGGCTTTCTAATCAGAATCAGGCTTGATTCTTTTTTTTCATCTTATTTTATTTTTAAATGTATTGCAACAAAAGGCCATACTTCCAAGAGTGAGAAGGCTATTTTAATGTGGTCAAACTCCTATGGTTTCCTGTTAGTCTGTTTGAGCTTTCTTTTAAAGTCCTAGAATTCTTTAAATTATACCTGAAAAGTAGGATATTTTTCTATTAGATACGTATGCCTGTGGCTTGGGAACATTTTTCTTGCCATTTAAACTTATCTTCTGACTTAAAAACATATATTAAAGATTAAATTATTTAGTCTTGTTGGTGCGCTTTTTGATCTATAGTTGATCTTATCTTAGGTCTATGCCAGGTCTAAGATTATACTCTGCAATTTACTAGATATTTATGGAGGATAAAGAACTCAGCCTCACAATTATGAACTCAGCCTCAGGCCTAAAGATGCCAAGTCATACTGACTGTATTAGGAGGGGACTGATCAGAATCTAATTATATCACAAATAATATAGGGATCCTTGTTTTCTCAGTTTATAAGTCCTGAACTTTACAAAAGCTTTCTTTCGTAGTAATACCAAAATGAACATTTGTCCCCTCAGCCATAAGCCACTAGACCATATTTGCCAACAAAACTTAAGGAAATCTAGCACCCTAGTCCATTTCCTCTTACAACATGCCATACCACATAAAGCCTTAATTCTCATGGTCTTCTTCTTCGGCCTTTCAAGAGTTGATTCTACTGGGATCTAAAAATGCACCAAATTAACACTGTTTCCTGCATCATTAACCTAAAGCTGGCTCATGCTTCAGTTACAGATACCACAAAATCTCAATGACAAAGCAACAAAAATATATCTCTTCTTTATGCTACATGTCCACTGAAAGTCAGCAATGGGAGGGAGAAGGTTAGTGTACTAATTGGCCTCCCAACAACCAGACTGATGCAGAAACCTCTGTCACATATTATTGAGCACAATTCCAGAGGAATTTATTTCTAAGGTCTTGAACTGTCAAACAAACGTTTGGCCTTGAAGTGTCATGCATCACTTATGCTGATAATTTATTGGCTAGAACTACTCAAACATTCCTACACAATCACAAGCAGCACCAGCGATGACATTTTACCATTTTTTTTCCATAACAGAAGGGATGTAGAAATGTTTGAAAACCACCATATGAGATTGCTGTAGAGTTCTTTCCGGCTATCAGAAACTGCATTTATCCTTCTTCCCACACTCAAAACACATTCCCTCCCTCTTTAAGGAAAATAATCAGAAGTCTCATCCAGGTCCTTCACTATTCCACAGTTTCCAGTGTCAGGGTGATATTAATACATATTGTTCTGCACATTAATTCTGGGAATAACTCCATGCCCAGAAGGTTAAGTTTTAAAAAGTCACAAATAATTTTAATCCGTATTGATGGACTCTTTGGTGCTTTCACAAAGTTGGTTTCCTTCTTCTAGCTTCTAATGATATCCATGTTCAAATAATTTCAGAAAGAGGATTTTGTTTGTTTTGTGATTTTTTTTTTTTTTTGCTTATTTGTTTGGAGACATGCCTCTCTATATCTTGGAAAAAAATTATCATGGGCTTCGGGTCTATCAGTCATAAGGAGAGCCACATAAATCCTTCCTCTGAAAGAATTATTGGACATTACCTCAAATAATTAAGAGGATTTTAGCAATGAGTGTATGATTGTGACTACTACACTTTTGATTTCACCCATACAAAATGATAAGTTCCAAGCAGCCCCTTTTGCTCAAAACTTTAGTTTTATATTTTATACATTGGAGATGAAAAGCAGTTGCCTTTTCGAGCATGCCTAGTCACCAAATTTCTGGACTATCAATTCCTTTGCATTCCTTTTTGTAACAGCAGCCAAATTTTCATATGCTCATCTCTTCTCTATAAGTACTATGTGAAGTGTAGCCAATCATAGTGAGCAAAGGCTGCTGTTATCATTCTATTCTCTAATCTCTTCTCTTAGAACTATAACTCTTCAGGTATATTATTTTCTTATAACACTGTTGCAGGAAACAATTTACCAAATATTTGACCGCTATGGTATACAAATTCCATTCTTCAATCCTTCCATTATAGCTTTTCCTCTGCTTGCCACATGGTCAGTAATTGATTGTGTTATAGTAGCATCCCTTATCTCTCTACCAACTGTTTACACAGATAGGAGATGCTATCTGTGTAAAAGGATAGGCTGAGTTTTAAAGATAGGCTGAATTACACTATAGTAACAAAAAGTGCAAAGGTTTAGTGGCTTATAATAACAAAAAATTATTTCTTGTTTACACTATGCTCACCAAAGATGAATTGAAAATTTTCTCAGAATGATGGAGTAAGTACAGTTTGAAACAATGCTAGTTGTCATGGCAAATTAAAAAAAAAAGAATGCTCTAAAAAAACTCAAAAAATAATTAAATGTTCAGTCTGGAAATAAAATTCTCAGTAGTAACATTCTTGTAATTAATTGCATAGTTAGAATAATCCATAGAGAGCCAGAAAATATAATTCTAACATTTGACTAAAAGAGGGGAGAATTAGGAATATTAGGCCAATAGCCACAATCATCTGTAGAGAGTACTTCTCAAAATAACACCAATTGACTGTTGATGGAAATGTGGAAACATGGATTATAAGGTGCTTGTGGGATTTCAAAGTGGAAATATCCAGGACATGTTGGACGTTTCCAAAATTGACATATAATATTTGCTTCTGAGGAATCTAAATGAAGACTTGATCGAGAATAAAGAATTAGGAGTCTTCATAGGTGGATAGAAGTGATTCCCTTGGTAGAATATGTACAGTTAGATGAGAAGAAGACAAGAGCAGAGATCTGGGGAACCTCGGAACAGAATGCCCAAGTGAACTGATTTGGTCATATGAAATTTCTGACAAAATTCATATATACAGTTAGACAAATCACAATTCTTCTCCCCCCAAATAATATTCATTTTGTATAAAATGAATGTCAATATTAAACACATATTAGGTTTATAATGTATAGTTATAACACTGAGTATTAACATACATTTACAGAAACCACAAACACTTCAAAGCACTCTTGTTATATAGGTTAATAAAGACATTAATGTTATTTATGCATCACATGAAAGCTAATAAAATTATTTTGATAAGATGTAATATTTTTCTTAGCATCCATTAAACTAATCATCCATGTGATTTTTGTTTAAAATAATTTTTATTAGAAATACTCAAGTAATATAAAACTAATTTAAATATTTAATATAGATTAATATAAAGAATCATATATTTAAAAAGCCATTAATGGCATATGAATGATACATATGCAATGCACATTTAATTTTTTCTAAATATAGAATTGACTTATTACTCCATAATCATTGCTTTCTGGAAGAAAGATTTTTATAATTCAATAAAATTTCATTAAACGGAAGAAGTATGTAATTTGTCATCATTCAGTTGGGAAATTCCAATTAAAGCCTAAAGTCAGTATTTAAAAATATATTTTAGTTTCAGTAAGAGTTAGGAGCCTAATGTTGCTGATTCATTATATGTTTGACTTTAATATTGAATTTGTGCTCTTAATTTGTATTTATATTTTATATTCATGCTATACATTTTTTCACCAGATACACTTCATTTTACTTCTTACCTGTCATACTTTGTGAAGACATTGCTAGAAAAAAATAAATTACTATACAGTGTCTATAATATTTATTTTCAATAAAAAGCAATGTGCAAAATGCTTTAAGATAATATTTCTTTCCTAGTGGCACATCTAATTCCCTATATATATATATGTACATGGTCCTTACATGAACTGGAGGTACACTATTTGCTCTTATGAAAAATAATATGTCATCCTGTGCATTTATCAATGTTCTACTTCTTGAAGTAGAGTTAATGCTATGTCCTAGTTTAATAGAAAGGTAGACATCTGGAACAAGTTGTAGAAGTCATATTTCAAAGACCAGAGTTCAAAAAAAATGTAGTGTTTAAATTATAACCAAACTCTTTTACAATAAGGTCTCTTCTAATTTTCAAGTAATTTTCTCATATTTTGGTTCTTGTGTTTTGTAATTGCTTAAAAACAGTCATAGTCATAGTTCAAAGAAAATTATTAAACCAGTCATGAAAATGACTTTTTGCTTTATGAGTTCAATAAATCCTTGAATTTCAAATGGCACAGTATTGTGCACTGAAATTCCTGAGTGTATGCTCGCTCTTGTTACTCTAGTCAGACATTTCAAGATTGGGTTAAATTCTCATTAAAGGTTTGCTTTTTTTTAGGACCTCTTTGTGCCATTATCATCTTTATGAACAAATGAATAACACTGATATTTAGTGAACTGGAGTCAAATAAATAATGGCCTATACAAATATTTTTCTTTTTTAAATGATGAGATGAGGATCAACATCTGGAAAACTTAAAAGTCTCAGTCAGTCATACTTCAATGTGGAACTGTATTCAGCTTATAGAAAGATACATTTATTTCATAGTTTTATTGGTGATATTTTCCACCTCAGAATCAATCAATGGAGCTTAAGCTGTAGCTAACACAAAAAGGAAAAGTCCCTTCAGTCACTGATGACTAGGAAAGTAAATAATTATAAATATTTGCTTTTTCAAGTGCACCATTAGTGAAAATCCTTGTCTTTAGATATTTTTGCACAATGATTGGGCATTTGTATAAAAAATTCTAGAATCCAGAGTTTTATTGGTAATTTCCTTTTTTTTTTTTTTTCCTTTTTGACCAAGCATAAGCTCCTGTGGTAATACAAGAAAAGTTAAACTTGATTAATTATAAATCATGTCAAGGACTGAGTAAGCAAGCAACTGTATTATCCTTTGTTTGTCTTCCCAAGGCCCTCACAGACTAACAGACACATCTACATAAACGCACACTCTCTTTTATGCCCATGCCTTGCATCTGTGTCAAAGTGCCAGGTGAAGTAACTTCACTTTACACAAAGATAGCACCGGGGGCTTATTTCTCATTTGTGTGTCAAGACTTTTCATGAGATATCTCTGTGAGATTTTTGATTGAATGCTTCTAATAAAAGTCTGTGCTTGAACTTCTTGAATCCTGAGATCCCACAGAAGGTGATTGCACATTGATTTTTCAATAAAACTTTTAATAAAATACCATGAACCTATATTTTTTCTTTTAATATTTAATATAAATGCTTGAAATTTATATCGATTATATTTTCTTTTACAAACATAACCAAATATATTCATTTTATTATTCATCACCAAATAGCTATTGAGTTCCTCTTATGGACTCAGATACCATATTAAGTTCACTGTGCAGAATCGTGACTAAATCTCTCATGATTTTTGTCCTGGTAGAATTTTAAATGTGATGGGGAAGGCAAACATACATAAGATAAAAGTAAATCAATTAATCTGTGTTCCCATCTGGGCTTCCATTCCATTCAGAGATAATATCAGAAAATTATAGGAATTTTGGTGCCTCACATTTTTTATAAACAATAGATCTTAGACTTAACAATTAGTTTCCCACTAAATCAATATGTATTGTTGCACTATATTTTATACCTTTTATTTTTAATTTTTTATTAGTATAATATAATACATACATATATATACACAATACTACATATGATTCAAGCTAAATAAACTGCATTTCCATCTGTTTTAACCTCATTAAGAGAAGTTATAAATTTCACTCATATTTTTATGGTTCTGTTTAAAATATCCAATATTCATTTTGAAGAATTCATTTTTCTTTCATTTTTTCAAGTTTTATTTATTAATTTATTTTTAATTCAGGATATTATGGGGGTGCAAACATTTTGGTTACATGAAATGCATTTGCCTCATTCAAGCCAGGGCCACAAGCACGTCCTTCCCCCATACAGTCCACCCCATCCCCATTAGCTGTGGGTATACCCACCCCACCCACTCTGTCCCCCATCCCCCCACCTAACCAGCACCCAGTAAGTATTACTACCATGTGAACACCTTAGTGTTGATCAATTAGTACCAGTTTGATGGTGAGTACATGTGGTGCATGTTTTTCCATCCTTCTGGTGTCTCATTTCCAAGGATAGGCTTAATCTCTATCCAGGATAATATAAGAGGTGCTAGATCACCATTGTTTTTTGTAGTTGAGTAGTATTCCATGGTATACATATACCACATTTTATTAATCCATATTGATGGGCCACATCTTTGCAATTGTAAATTGTGCTGCTGTAAACAATTGAGTATAGATGTCTTTATTATAGAATGTGTTTTTCCCTTTGGATAGATGGCTCATAGTGGGATTGCTGGATCAAATGGTATTTCTATTTTTAGCTCTTTGAGGTATCTCCAAATTACTTTCCACAGGGGCTGTACTAGTTTGCAGTGTCACCAGAAGCGTAACACTGTTCCTATCTCTCCACGTCCATGCCAGCATTTGTTACTTTGGGAATTTTTGATAGAGGCCAGTCCCACTGGAGTTAGGTGATATCTCATTATAATTTTGATTTGCATTTCCTTAATGATTAGAAATGTTGACCACTTTTTTATATGTTTGCTGGCCATTAATCTGTCTTTTTTTGAAAAGTTTGTGTTCATGTCATTTGCCCATTTATTGATGGAGTTGTTTGATTTATTCTTGTTGAGTTTTTTCAGTTCTATATAGATTGTTATCAGCCTGCTATCGGATGTGTAGAAAGCAAATATTTTCTCCCTTTCTGTAGGTTGTCTATTTGCTCTAAGGACAGTTTCCTTGGCTGTGGAGAAGTTTTTTTAATTTGATAAGGTCCCATTTGTTTATTTTTGTTGCTGCTGTGACTGCTTTGGGTATTTTCTTCATAAATTCTTTGCCTATGCCAATGTCTAAAAGTTTCTTCCCCACGTTTTCTTCCAGAATTGTTAAGGTTAATGTCTTTGGTTTAAGTCTATTATCCAGTGTGAATTGATTCTTGTGAGAGGTGAGAGATGGGGATCCAGTTTCAATTTTCTGCATGTGAATATCCAGTTTTCCCAGCACCATTTATTGAATAGAGATTCTTTTCCCCAATGTATACTTTTGTGTGCTCTGTCAAAGAGTAGATGACAATATGAGAATGGGTTCATATCTGGGATCTCCATCCTATTCTAAAGGCCTGTATCTCTGTTCTTGTGCCAGTACTATGCTATTTTGGTTACTATACTGTTATAGTAAAGATTGAAATCTGGCAGACTGATATCTCCCAATTTTTTTCTTTTGTTTAAGATTGCTTTGGTTATATGATGTTTTCTCTGGTTCCAGACTAAGCATAGAATTATGTTTTCTCAATCTGTAATGAATGATGGTGGAATTTTGATAGGGATTAAATTAATTCTGTAGATCACTTTAGGTAAAATGGACATTTTAACAATTTTGATTCTACCAATCCATGAGCATGATAGAAATTTCCATCTGTGCACATCATCTCCAATTTCTTTTCTCAGTGTTTTGTAGTTCTCCCTATAAATATCTCTCATCACCTTTGTTAAATATTTTCCTAAATATTTAAATTTCTTTGATGCTATTGTGAAAGATGTTGCGTCTTTGATTTGATTTTCAGCTTGAATGTTATTGGCGTGTATGAATGGCACAGATTTCTGTGCATTAATTTTGTATCCTGAGACTGTACTAAATTCATTTATCAATTCCAGGAGTCTCTTGGCTGAATGCTTGGGATTTTATTGTATAATAGCATATCATGAGCAAAGAGTGAGAGTTTGACCTCTTCTGCCCCCTTTCAGACACCCTAAATTCCCTTCTCTTGTCTGATTGCTCTGGCAAAGACTTTCAGCACTACATTGAACAGAAGTGGGGATAATGGGCAACCTTGCCTGGTTCCCTTTCTAAGCGGAAATGCTTTCAATTTTTCCTTATTAAATATGATATTGACTGTGAGTTTGCATATATGGCCATTATAATTTTAAGGAATATCCCATCTATGCCTATTTTGTTGACGGTTTTATCATGAAAGTGTGCTGGATTATATCAAATGCTTTTTCTGTGTCTATTGAGAGAATCATATGGTCTTTGTTCTTGCTTTTATTTATGTGGTGAATTATTTTTATAGATTTGCATATGTTGAACTAGCCTTGCATCCCTGGGATAAAGCCCATCTGGTCATGGTGAATTATTTTTTTGATGTGCTGTTGGATTTGGTTTGCTAAAATTTTGTTGAGAATTTTTTGCATCTATAGTCATGAGGGATATTGGTCTGTAGTTTTCTTTTTTTGCTACATCCTTTCCTGGCTTTAGTATCTAGGTGATATTGACTTTGTCAAATGAGTTGGGGAGAATAACATTCTTCTCAATGTTTTGGAATAATTTCTGCAATATAGGTATGAGTTTTTCTTTGTATCTTTGGTAAAATTCAGGTTTGAACACATCTGGTCCTGGACTTTTTTCTTTTTTTTTGGAAGATATTTTATTGCTGCTCCCATTTCTGCTCTTGATATTGGTCTGTTCAGGTGTTCTATTTCCTCCTGATTTAGCTTAGGAAGGTTGTGTGTTTCCAAGAAGTTGTCCATTAGCTTCACCTTTTTTAGCTTTTGGGCATATAGATTTTTATAGTATTCAAAGATAATGTTTTGCATTTCCATGATGTTTGTAGTGACCTCTCCTTTTTCATTTCTGATTGAGTTTATTAAAGTCCTTTCTAGTTCTTGTCAATATAGCAAGAGGCTTATCAATTTTGTTTATCTTTTTGAAAAACTATCTTTTTGTTTTATTGATCTTCTGTATAGTTTTTTTGTTCTCAATTTCATTTAGTTCTGCTCTAATCTTAGTTATTTCTTTTCTTCTGCTAGGTTTAGAATTAATTTACTCTTTCTTTTTCAGTTCCTTGAGACTGTTTATTAGTTTGTTGTTGGTGAACTTTCTGCCTTTGGATGTGAGCATCTGATGCTGTTAGTTTTCCTCTCAGGAATGCTTTTGCTGTATCCCACAGGTTTTGATAGTTTATGTCCCCATTGTCATTTACATACATATTACATTGATACAATATATTTATTAGTTTTGCATTGTTTTATTGGGGGAAATTTTCTCCATTATATTGTTCCAAAAATATTATTGCTATGTATATATATATATATTTTTTTGCACTGTGGGTGATTGGCCAAATCAGGCCTCCTGCCTGCTTGTATACATAAAGTTTTTTTTTTTTTTTATTGGGGGAAAACCACAAAGCATTTACAGTACAATGCTTACAGTCACAATTTGTAGTGAGCTGATTTCCCAAAATATATTAACACTCAAGTTGACTTATCTTGTTACATTCAAAAACCTACTCTGTCAAAGTAGTCCAGAGAGTACACACATAGTGCTCCAACTGTATCTACGTACAACCAACACTCCATTTTGAGTGTACAATTAAATGATTTTCAGTGAATTTACCGAGGTGTACAGTTAATCACATGAATATGTATATTTTTTATAAATTTAAAAATATAATGACAAACATTAAATATTGGGCAGCCTTATACTTACTGACTATGGCCAGATGATATTAATCTAACAGCCACAGGTTTATATATTATCATGAAGATGTTGTGTTCTTTTGTGATAATTTTTATTGTGTTCAGAGCAGCATATTTTAGTCAATTCCTATTTGCTTTTATTTGTAAAAGTAGTTGAATCAGGGACAGTTTTTGTCATTTCCCTTTCTGGATGTAGTTTCATCACTTGAAAATTCATATTGATTACCCAGCCTTTTCCCAAAGAACAGTAAGGCTTGAATATAAATTAAGTCCTAGAGCATTTTCTTTCAAGTGCAGGATCACTGGGTTAATCTCTACATGAAAGGTCTGGTTGCAGAATGGAAGATCTGCTATGTGGAGTAAGACTGGCAAAGTCAATATATTTTAAGGGATTTATCATGACACCCTTTTCAAAAGTTTCTTCATAAGAACTCTGTGTGGTCTATGCTAATGTAATGACTGTGATTTCTTTGATATTTAATTGAAACACAGCTTTCTCTTGTATCTTTATGTTTTCTGGCAAACAGAGAACTAAAGAAACTGATCCCTTTGGGCCACTGCTTTTGGCAATAGATCAGACTCAGAACATGTACATCATCTCATTTTGGGGTTTGTTTTATTTTAGGTAATGATTGCAAGAGGCAACAGATGTGATATTAGGACTGCAGCAGATTCAAGGTTAAAACAAATGGTTAGATTTTCCCCAAATAACACTCTTTCTAAAAATAGCTGATGAATGATGTGAGATACATAAATTCTTGCTTTTAAAATTTCTCTCTCTCTGTTGGTCAAAGAATACAAAATTTCAGTTTGATAGGAAGAATAAGTTTAGGAGATCTACTACACAACAGGGAGACTATCCTTAATAACAGCATATTGAATATTCTAAAATTGCTAAGGTAGTAGATTTTAAGTGTTCTCATCACAAAAAACAATAGTTTTTTTGTGGTAATGTTAATTAGCTTGATTTAGCCATTCTGCAAAGTATATTTACGTCAAAATGTATTATATATCATAAATGTATACAAGTTTTTGTTATCATTGAAAGAAATAAATACTACATACAAGTATTAGACATTTATATCTCTAGATAAGAATGTTTAAAGCAACATGGAAATTATATAGAACATAAGCAAAACAGAATATACTTGGATGAACATCGTGCTATGGTCAGAAGTTCCTATTTGAACTACATACTTAAATACTTCTTACTCCTATTGGTCATAGTACTTACAGAAAACACTAATGGTTGTACAATTTAATAGTGCTAGTAATATTTTAATGTTAATAAATAAAGGGACTATTTAATGGTAACTAAGAACAGTGATTTGTAATGCAGTAGTTAAGCAGCTTTGGCCTGGATTTTTATTTAACACCCAAGTTGTCATCTCTTTGCTTATTACCATTACACCCAAAGAACAATACCTCTCATTGGTATCCACTCAGAGGAGATTCTCTAAGAATTGTAGAATTAAAAATATAGTTCCACAGAAGGTTTTCAGGACTAATTAAAAAGCTAATTCACAACACAAAGGAAAATTCTAGGAAGAGATCACTTGAAAGAATATAGCTTTAGAAGATATTTTATGTGATATTAGGTTGGTGCAAAAGTAATTATGATTTCAAACCATTAATTTTAAATCATTATAACTAGGCTCAAACACATCTTTATTAATTAAAATAGGAACCGTTATAACCAATACATTTTTGCCAAGGAGAAATGTTTGTTTATTCCTGTAGCATAAGAATCCGAGCTTCAGGATTCCATGAACTCTTAGAAAGCATTTTCTGCATCCTGCTGGTTGTAGAAGCTGTTTTCCCTGCAAAGAGTTGTTGAGATGCTTGAAGAAGTGGTAGTCCGTTGACGAGAAGGCAGGTGAATATGGCGGATGAGGCAAAACTTTGTAACCCAATTCTTTCTATTTTTGAAGCACTGGTTGTGCGAAGTGCAGTCAAGCACTGTAGGGGAGAAGAATTTTCTTGACCAATGCTGGCTACAGGCATTGCAGTTTTCAGTGTGTTTTGTGGATTTGCTGAGCATACTTCTCAGATGTAATGGTTTTGTGGGGATTCAGAAAGCTTTAGTGGATCAGACTGGCAGCAGACCACCCAACAGTGACCATGACCTTTTTTTTTTTTTTTGGTGCAAGTTTGGCTTTGGGAAGTGCTTTGCAGCTTCTGTTTGGTCCAACCACTGAGCTGGTTGTTGACAGTGGCGGTATAAAATCCACTTTTTGTCACAAGTCACAATCCAATCAAGAAATGGTTTGTTGTTGTTGTCTACAAGAAGAGAAGATGACACTTCAAAAGGATTTTTTATGATTTTCTGTCAGCTCATGTGGCACCCACTTATCAAGCTTTTTCACCTTTACAATTTGCTTCAGAATGGTCTCTGTTGAGTTCTTCTTGTGTAGTTGTAAGAGGCTCGGCTCAATGGTTGCTCTCAATTGGTCATTGTCAACTTCTGATGGCTGCCCAGTGAGCTCTTCATCTTCAAGGCTCTTGTCTCATTTGCAAAACTCCTTGAAGTACCACTGCACTGTACGTTCATTAGCAGTCCCTGGGCCAAATGTGTTGTTGATGTCACAAGTTGTCTTTTCTGCTTTATGACCCATTTTGAACTCAAATAAGAAAATCACTTGAATTTGCTTTTTGTCTAATATCATTTTCATAGTCTAAAATAAATATAAAATAAACAGCAAGTAATAAGTCATTAGCAAAAAAACATAAAGCATGAAATGCACATTAAAATGATGTATAACATAGCCACATTTATTTAAGAATGTATCCAGTATGAAAAGGCCAAATTTTAATAATACTAAAACTGCACTTACTTTTGCACCAAGCCATATTACCATAGTAAAAACGCTTTATGTTGATTAAAATATTATTGCAAATAAGTGGTGAACACATTTTAAAATGTTTCAATTGAAGCAAAAACCCAGAAATCAAACTGAATCGTTTTTAAAGCCAAGATCCTTTTACCTTTCATATTTTAAATAAATCTTCACTAACACATTTACTAATTGTTTAAACATTTCTTTTTTCATGACTTCATTTTCCCAAAATCTATCAGTCTTTGTGTATGATATGACATTGCTGTCATAATGTTTAAATTCTGGCATCGCAGCAGATGGCATCAGTTTAGTGTATCACCAGCTTCTAATATTTAATTCAGTGAAAAGTCAAGGAGTTAGGATACATTCAGATGAATTTAATTTTTGTTAAAAAAACTATGCATAATTTACTTTAACTTTTAAAAATGAAAATTATATTTATGAGATATTCTAAGAAAATATTTAAATTATGAAGCTTTCATTCTAACTCTTTCCATAAATTTCTGTGGCTAAAATCAAAACCCATTTGCCAATTCCAACTACAGATTATAAGTTGGAAAGCATGTGCTGATCCGGAGGAAAATGTTTCAGAAATAAAGTTTGCTTGCTATGTTTCTGTCCTAAAACCAACCAATATTTATCAATAAAAATAATGAAGTAATAAAAAAAATTGGTTCTTAAGCAAAGACTTCATTCAATAATTATTTCACTTAAGAAATATTGATTTTTAAAACTTTTTGGAAAAAAAAGCAAACATTGCACTCCAAAACATTCCAAAATTATCTTAAAAAAAACACAATGAGTACAAGCAAAATGAATAATTCAAATATGAAGAATATATTTTTCCATAGTTTTGCCCTTGAGTGTAATGTGTATAAGATACTGTTATTAAGAGGAAAATGAAGGATAAAGGCACACTAGACTAATTTTCAGATTATTAACCAATATAATCTCACCCCTTCTAACAAACATTTAAATACCTGCTTTGTAACAGGTGCTGGTATAGGGTTCCAAAAAATAAAGTCAAATAAATAAATTCCTTACTCTCAAGGAATTTACATTCTAATTGGGGTGAGCAATATAATACAAAGATTTAAGATGACCATAAAAAGCCATGATAGAGGAATGCATGAGGATATTTTTGAAATTCAGCAGAAGATACTCTATTCTCATTAAGATAATAGAAAGATCAAGACATGTATGTAGAGATGATTTTTAAGAACAGTTGATGTTAGATAAGAAAAGGGAAAATATATTTCAGGTAAAGGGAAGAGTATCATAAAAAATACAATGGAGGTAGTGTTATTATGCATTTGAAAAAATTTAAAGACTATTATATTCTGAAGTGAGGTTATATAAGGCAAGCATGAAGGATGCACCAGAGAGATAGGCAGAGATGAGATTGCAAAATGTCTATATGCTAAGCCAATATATTTGTACCTACTAATGTGAAACTTATAAGAAAAGATTTAAGTCAAAATTGATTTTTTTTCTGTTAGAATTATGTCTGTGACAACAGTGGAAAAGAATGATAAGAAAAGGATAATACTAATGATAGAATGGGGTAAGACACTGGGAGGTTGTTGTGATGAAGGCGAGAAGAAAAATCACCTTGAACTAAGGCATAATGGAAGAAAGAAGGGACAATTTTTGCAAAGATAATCCCAGACTGCTTTATAAATTTCATGTGAGCCTAACCAGTCATAATAAGAATTATTCATTATATCAGGAACAAGAGCAACAGTTGTGTGTAGTGGATGATGAGGATAATGAAGACTTTAGTTTTGGTACCTCAAATTGTCATGCTTTTAGAAAGTCTTCAAATGGTGATGTCCAGTAAGTTGTTAGATCTTTCGTTCTTTTTCAATCATATTCACACATACACACATGCACAAGCACATGCATGCACACATGTGCACATATGCATATACACGTTTATTCAAAGTTCTCTACTTTTGTAATCTTTTTAAAACTTATATTTCTTAGGCAATACTCTCAGCAGGTGAGAGCTTAAGTGGGAGAAGTTAGAACAAAAAATAGATGATTTAGTATGGTACTAAATTTTACGTGGAAAATATCCATAATATGGTGTAAGATGTAGAAGTTTGTGGCAAGCTAACACTCTTAACACAACTGCTACAAAAGATAAATAATTTATAATAAATTATAAATTTATAATAATTTATAAATAAATTATAAAACTTTATATTTTAAAACATTGAAGGACCGTGAAATCCACGAGAAATAAATGAACTTACAATGTAGTGGTATTTGCCATTTCCATACATCAGGCAAAAGACTGGTTTTGCATAGGCAAATAAACTTTTTATCAGGAAAAAAGCAGTAATAATTAGACAGTTGGGCAGGGCTGATAAGAAAAACTGGAGCTATGCAGAACTCCACATTCATAGTTGATTCTCACCATGATTCACTTGCTGATTTCTAGGGGCAGATGGGAAGGCTAGTGGACTAAGCTGGCAAGATGAAGTGAAGTCTCCCATAGTCTAATATCACTTAGGAGACAAAGTTCCCTTAGAAGGAAGGGGTCTGTTCTCAACAAACTAGTAGTAGAAGGAGATTACTTTAACATAATCACAGCCATATATAAAAAGGCCACAGCTAACATCATACTCAACAGCGAAAACCTGGAGGTTTCAACATACAAAAATTGGTAGCATTTCTACACACTAGCAGCAAAATATCCAAAAAGAAAATTAAAAAAAAAAAATACCATTTGCCATAGTATCAGAAAGTTCCATTAGAAGAAATGAAATACTTAGAAATAAACTTAACTGAGGAGGTGAAAGACTTATACATTGGAAACTAAAACATACTGTTGAAAAATATTAAGACAAATAAATAGAAAGACATCCCATGTTTACAAATTGAAAGACTTAATATTGTAAAATACTGTCATATTACCCAACATAACTACAGAATCAATGAAATCTCTATCAAAATCCCAATTACATTTTTTACAGAAATAGAGAAAAATCCCACAATTCATATGAAACAACAAAGAGCCCCAAATAGACAAAATATTGTAATCTTGAAAAAGAAAAGCAAAGATGGATGCCTCAGATTTCCTGATTTCGAAATGTATTACAAAGCTCCATTAATTAGATCAGTATGGTGCTGGCATAAAGGAACCAATGGAACATTTTAGAGAACCTAGAAATAAACCCACTCATATATATGGCCAACTGATCCTCAACAAATGTGCCAGAATACACGAGGAGTAAAGGAGAGTATTTTCAATAAATGGTCTTGAAAAAACTGTACATCCATAAGCAAGAAACAAACAAACAAACAAACAAAAAAAATGGTTCTTTATCTTACACCATACACAAAAATCAATGTAAAATAGATTAAAGACTTAAACACAACATCTAAAACTGCAAAACTACTAGACAGAAACATAAGGAAAACTCATGACATTGATGTTGGCAATGATCACATGGCTATGACACCAAAAGCACAGGCAACAAAAGCAAAAATATACAACTGAGACTACATCAAACTAAAAAGTTTCTGCACAGAAAAGTAAACAATCAACAAAATGAAAAGACAACCTATGGAATGAGAGAAAATATTTGCGAACCATATGTCTCATAAAGGATCAATGTCCAACATATATAAGAAATTCCTAAAACCCAGTAGCAAAAACACACAAAAAAAATTTAAAAAATAAAGAAAAGAATAGCTATCTCCTCAAGTGAGGAAAGAAAATGACCAACAAGTATATGAAAAGATATTCGATGTCACTAATCATCAGAGAAATACAAATCAAAACTACAATAATACCATAAACATGTTAGGATGGGTTTATTAAAAAAAAAAAAGATAACTAGTGTTAATGAGGTTATGGGAAAATGGGAACCCCTGTACACTATTGCTGGGAATAGAAAATGGTACAACTGCTATGAAAAGCAATATACAGTTCCCACAAAAAATTGAAAATAGAATTGCCATATGACCCAGCAGTTCCACTTCTGGGTGTATTTCTTCAAAAGAACTGAAATAAGGATCTTGAAGAAATATTTACACTTCCAGGTTTATTACAGTATTATTTGGCATAGTCAATTTGTGGAAACAACTTAAATGCCCATCATGGATGAATGGACAAAGAAAATGTGATATATGCCTACAATGAAATATTATTCAAACTTATTAAAGAAAGAAATTCTAGCAGATGCCACAAAACAGGTGAAAGTAGAAAACTTTTACTCTAAGTGAAAAATAGACCAGTCACAAAAAAAACAAATACTGTATGATCTCACTTATATGTGGGACATAATATAGTCAAACTGACAGACGCAAACAGTAGAATGGCGGATTCCAGGTGCCGGGGGAGAGGGAAATTGGGAGATGCCCAATGTGTAATAAAGTTTCAGTTATGCAAGATGAAAAATTTCAAGAGATCTGCTGTACTACACTGTACTTATAGTTAACAAGATTTGCACTTAATATTTTGGAAGAAGATAGATGCCATATTAAGTATTCTTACCACAATAAAAAATAAAAACGAAGGATGTGGTTTACCGTAATACTAAATTTCTTCTTAATGACTTTTGCCGCATTATGAAATTGTGAAGCAGAAGGATAAAAAGCTAAGCATACAATCCCCAAGGCAGAACTTAAACTCCTGCAACTTTCTAAGGCCTGAAGTATTACAGACCTACTAAAGTTTCAACCGAAAACATCAGGAAAGCCACCCTGGGGAGCAAGGTGAAGAGTAAGGGTCTTACTCTGAGTATACTAAAGGGAGCAGAACCTTGGCCGTTTGCCTCACAGCACAAAGGAGAAACCTCTCTGGTAGAGTGTATCATTTGCAGCTTCTATACTTCTTTGTCTGGTCACATAATTTCTAAAAAATCATGATATATCAAAGAGTTAGAAAAATATGACCAAAAAATCAAAGGAAAGGTAAAAAGAGAAGTATATTTATTTAAAATCTAAAAATTGGAGTTAGCAGAAATGGATTTTCAAAATATCCGTGATTGATATGGTAAATAATATAGAGGTAAAGATGGGGGAAAACTCATGAAAATAGAAAATTTCAAGTGATAATTGAAATGGATGAAAAGAACCAAATGGGAATTTTAGAACTGTATGATACAATTAAGTACTTACTTCATGACTTTAAGACGGGGTTTGTAACTATATATGTAAATATAAAGGCAACTCAATGTAAACATATATAAACAGAAGTACTGAGAGGAAAAAATGGGAACAACAAACAATAACAAGTCTAATCCATGACTATAGGAGACAGAATGATGATCAGCCCTGAAGGCACACTGACTGGAAATTGCCAGCAGGGGCCTCGTGTTGCATTGAAGACTTTCTGTATTTAAATCTTGGTGGTTATTTCATTGTGTAACCATATGTAAAACTAATGAGTCATATGTTTAAAATGTTTGTACCTTGTGTATGCTAAAGGTATTAGTTTGTGAAAATGCATAGTTTTATACTTCTATGTTAACTTTTCATTATATTTATTACAATTTTATAAAGTGTTCAAAATATATTTTAAGGAGAGCTATTTGTTTTACTTGTATTTGTAGGTAAGATTGGCTCAATCAACATATATCTTAAGTATCTCTCTTCTTATAATCGTGCTGGGATAAACATATTAACAGGTGTAAAATCTATGGGAAAACGATATGCGATAGAATCAAATACAATGATACAATAATGTGTTAAACTATTACACGTGCAATGATGTGGGGGCAAAAAGCAGAAGATTATTGAATAAGGAAAGATAAATTTACTTCTGCACGGTTTTGAAAATTACTCAGAAATGACTCAGACGTAACCATTGTTTAAAAACATTATAGTTATATGTCAATAAATTATGCTATGTAGTATATATCTGTATGAACTTCCCTTCTAAGTATATGACTACTGCTTTGTAACACAACACTTTGAGTCATTCGTTTAAAATACCTAGAAAAACGTGGGCATATAAAATCTTTCACTGTCACTCTGGATCTTCCAGCACACCCTCGCAGCCTGCAGCACTACAGAGAATGAGGTGACAGGTTCAGTCTGTCAGCACTATCTGGTATTCAGAGAAGAAGACAACTTCAGAGAATGACAAAACGAAGGGTTTGAAATGTGATAGGCTACTTTATAGCGTGGCTTCATGACTGACTGTGACTAGTACTTTTATGTCACTTTCTGACATACTTTAAAAGTACAATTGTTGGAAATGCTAATAATTCAGTTCAGTTGAGTATTTCTTTCTTTTCAAAGAAGTGCTACAGACACTTGATTCAAACACACAAAAAAGCACTTTATGAAGGGCTTATCTGGTAGGATAATCAGATTTTCTGTAAATGACTGCTTTCTGTATTACTTATGAAGAAGAGAGGTAAAATATTTAATTAACTCTTAGTGCCTAAGAGAACACAAAAGTAAATAAATCTAAGAATATTCAAGGGTGGAATAGAAAAATTTTTGGTCTTTCTTTTACATGTTACTTATTCTGTGATCCTGCAAGAAACTGCTTATGTATTTAGACACAGAGTAGATGACTGGCCACATGTTGGTGATCTGGTTTTGAAAATAATGTACATTCATAAATGGATACACACACTGTCAAACACCTCTTGTTAAATTCTAATATTTACATTCTAGTCTTTGAAGTTAGAGCACAGCTTTATTTTGCACCCAATAATCTGAATGTCCTAAATTCCTGCCTTTTTAACTTTCTGCCTTTTTCCTATAAGACAAAAGTTAAAAGTTCTGAAACACCTTCTCAGCCTGGAGGCTTACGTAAAGTTGAATAAGGGAGCATGATGTCAAAAAGCAGAGGACAAAAATTTAGTTAGGTGTAACTGAGGCATTTGTGCTTGTTTTGTGATCAGTTTTGGGTCTTATATAAAAGTTGGTTCTTCAACTTTTAAATATGATGTGTCAGTATGCCTTTCAAATGAGTTGGAATAGCTTTAAGTTCCCCTTCTTCCCACAGCTGCCTTATGAGAACAGAGGATATAGAAAGTCCATTATACATTGTTGGCCATGTTTTCAATTTTGAGACTGCTGTCATGGTCACAACATGCTGGTCCAATCATTTTTCCCAGAAATTAAAGACATTCCTTAGTGTCTCTGGTGTCCTGTCCGGAGGAATCAGTCCCTTACAGTTATTATATGTTAGCCGATGTATCAGTTAGGATTTGTTCAAGTGGAAATAACTGAAACCTGGCTGAAAGTGGCTTGAACATCAAAAAATGTATTGTGTATTTAATAGATGTCTGCATGTGGGTTACTCCACTGAAGAATGGCATGGAGAGTACATCTATCGCTATTGTTACATACCACCTTCCTCAGAATACTGGCTTTAGATCCCAGGCTTGAACCTCAGTTCCAAGATGACTATCAGGCAATATGTGCTCCCAAGACAGAAAGGATGCTGTGCGAAATAAAAGGCAATGGGAGCAAATGTGTTTTCTCCTCATGACATTCTCACTTTTTTTAGGAAACAAAACTTTTCCCAGAAGCTCTCTTATAGGCAGCTCTTAATTTCTCATTTACAATCAATTTCAAAGGTAATTATACATGCATCACTGATCTAAATCAATGATGACTAATCACCAAGGCTGACTGTTGTTGCCTAAAAAGAAATAGAGCTTCTGTTAGCAAGAAATATGGGTGATGGCTATCAAAGAGATAACCAAAGATGTCATCATCTGCTGTAGATGATGGTTAGGTAATCAAATCAATCTATTATTTGAGGAGAGATTAGGTATGGATAAATAGCCAATGCAACAGAAGGAGTAGTTAAGAAGTGCTAAACGTAGAAAGAGCAGCAGAGAATGGAAGAAAGAGTCATGAGAAGTGTAGGTTACTAGATCAAAAAACAATAGATATCTGAGTCAAAGGCAACGGCAAAATTACTAGCTTGCCCTATCTACTGTCTGGGTCATTAGAGTTGTGTATGGGTCACTGGAACTACTTTTATGTTCTGAATGGTGATAAATGATTTTCCAATGCTCTTTGATATCTTGGCCTGATTTTCTCTTTCCCTAATTTCTCTGTTTTCCTTTAAGATAAATGCCACCACCTGAGTGACATTAGAATCCCTGTGCCTCTTGAAAACTAAAAGCACAGATATAGAGACACAATATGATTTAAGACTATACATATCTTACACAAATCATTCATTCAATAAACATTTATCGACTCCTCACTACATGCCTGATACTATACTTGGCCTTGATGATAAAAGGGTAAACAAGACAAAGCTTTTGCATTCATAATCATTCATTCAGTTGCAGGAGAAGGACACTATGCAAGAATACATATAAAGAAGTGAAACACTCTTCTGGCAGGTGTGCTAGGTAATGACAACGATTATGATCATTATTATGTGCTGAGAAAGATCTTAAGTATTTTCTTTGGTTATTATTATGTTTAATAACTAATTTATGGTAGGTATCCTGTGTTCCATTTTACTGATAAGAAAATGAGGCACTGATGAAATATGAAAATGAAAACAGGGTAAGAGAATTTTCAGTGAATGCTGGAATAATCATTGGTGCATAATTGTGTGAACAAAGAGAAAAAACTGCACACAAGAATAGATGATCTAGCCGGGCGCGGTGGCTCACGCCTGTAATCCTAGCACTCTGGGAGGCCGAGGCGGGTGGATTGCTCAAGGTCAGGAGTTCGAAACCAGCCTGAGCAAGAGTGAGACCCCGTCTCTACTAAAAATAAAAAGAAATTAATTGGCCAACTAAAAATATATAGAAAAAATGAGCCGGGCATGGTGGCGCATGCCTGTAGTCCCAGCTAC
>CAUYRT010098984.1:0-40121 GCA_963574885.1 Lepilemur ruficaudatus | reverse complement strand
GGCAGTACAGCTGGGTGCAGTGGCTCACGCCTGTAATCCTAGCACTCTGGGAGGCCGAGGCGGGCGGATCGCTCAAGGTCAGGAGTTCAAAACCAGCCTGAGCAAGAGTGAGACCCCGTC
Source organism: Lepilemur ruficaudatus (assembly GCA_963574885.1). NCBI lineage: Eukaryota > Metazoa > Chordata > Mammalia > Primates > Lepilemuridae > Lepilemur > Lepilemur ruficaudatus. The sequence goes on along the minus strand of CAUYRT010098984.1, from coordinate 40,001 downwards.
TCTACCATAAATAGAAAGAAATCAATTGGCCAACTAAAAAATATATAGAGAAAAAGTAGCTGGGCATGGTGGCACATGCCTGTAGTCCCAGCTACTCGGGAGGCTGAGGCAGAAGGATCACCCGAGCCCAGGAGTTTGAGGTTGCTGTGAGCTAGGCTGACGCCACGGCACTCTAGCCAGGGCAACAGAGTGAGACTCTGTCTCAAAAAAAAAAAAAAAAAACTAGGCAGTACAGTTGACCCTTGAACCAACTCGTGAGTTAGTGGCACCAACTCTGCCACAACCCCCACACAGTCAAAAAACCACATACAGCTTTTGACTCCCAGACACTTAACTCCTAATAGCCTACTGTTGACTGAAAGCCTTACTGATAACATAAACAGTTGATAAACACATATTTTGTATGTTATATGTGTTATATATGTAGTCTTACAATAAAGTAAGCTAGAGAAAAGAAAATGTTAAGAAAATCATAAGGAAGAGAAAATATGTTTACTATTCATTAAGTGGAAGTGGTTCATCATAAAGGTCTTCATCCTCATCGTCTTCACGTTGTGTAGGCTGAGGAGCAGGAGGAGTTGGTCTTATTGTCTCAGGGGTGGCAAAGGCAGAAGATAATCCACATATAAGTGGACCTCACAGTTTAAACCCATGTTGCTGAAGAGTTACCTGTATAGTGTTTGGGGATAACATGAAGGTGGTATAACTATAAAGAAAAGCAGTTAACACAATCAGAATAGTGGTTGTCTCTGGAAAAGGTGTAGAGAGGGAACACAGGGGCTTTGAGACAGGGTCTTGCTCTGCTGCCTGGGCTAGAGTGCAGTGGCCCAGTCATAGCTCACTGCAACCTCAAACTCCTGGCTTCAAGTGATCCTCTCACCTCAGCCTCCCAAAGTGTTGGGTTTACAGCCATGAGCCACTGGGACTTTCTTTTTAAATGCTTATTTTGTTTTTAATCTCCTGATTACCTCTGTTAATCAAGTATGAGCTTTTTCCACAAGACCTAGACAACCATGGAATTCTTTCTGGTTTGGCAAACCGGCCAGTCCCAACCAAAAGATAGAATTTTGGGTCTGTTTATTGAACAACAGTGATGAATGAAGTCCCATGATGGGTGCTGGAAAGACCAAGGTGAATGAGGAAGAACCCCCTATGCTTGGAGCTAGTGGAGACAGATGGAGAGGCTGGCCACTCATGTGCTGGGTTTTATGTTCCACGTGAGAGGGTGGTCCAAAAAGCTTTGCCTGCTTGGGAGAGCCAGTGACAAGCTCTGCAGTCACCCTGGAAATTGAGGAAGACTTCAAGGTGGGCACTGCTTGCTCTTTCCCAGCAAGGGAAAGCAGCTCTTTCCCAGTGCTGCTCTTTCCCAGTGCTTTCCCACTGCAGCTCTTTCTCAGTGCTGCAGGGTGCCCCCAGAACCCCCTGTGCTCCTGGCAAAGCCACTTCTCTGCCCTCTTCTAGTTTCTGGCTGAATATGTAAGTCTAGAGCCACAGAGTGTGAATGGAAAAAGACCCAAACTCTGTTCAATAACTTAAAGAGATTTATTTAGAGCCAAATATGTGTGACCATGGCCCAGAGAGCCATGCCCAGAAAGCCTTGAGCAAATGGTCTCGCCATGGTTGGGTTACAGTTTGGTTTTAGACATTTCAGGGAGACTGGAATTACATGTAAAGTCATGAGTCATTACATGGGAGACATACACTGGTTTGGCCTGAAAAGGCAGGACATCTTGAAGTGGAGGGGATTACAGGTTATAAGTGGCTTTAAAGATTCTTTGATTTGTGATTGGTTAAAGAAATGAAGCTTTGTCTAAATGTTAGGAATGTTTTAAATTAAGGTAAGGAAGTCAGTTAAGCCACCTGACATATACCCAGACTCAAGTGGTATGGTAAGTATTTAGGTCATTAAATATGAAATGTCCGATTTCAAATCAAAAGTGTAATTTATTATATCTCAAACAAGAAGCAGTACAGGTAATCAAAGTATGTACCTAAACTATCAACACTGTTTTGCCATCTTAACAGTAGCTTCTTTATGCCAGCAGCAAAGATGCCTGGAGAGCAAGTGGCAGTGAAATTGTAAAAGGCGTTTTCCACAGCTTGTTGAGAATTGAATATTTTTCCTTGCAAGAAGTGGTGTAAAGCCTGGAAGAAGTGGTAGTCAGTTGGTACAAGGTCTGACGAATACAGAGGACGACATAGAGTTTCCAGGTCCAGCTTCTGTAATTTGAGCAGCATTGTTTGTGTGGCATGTGATGGAACGTTGTCTTGCAAGAGGACTGGCCTGTCTCTATTGACCAATTTCGGCTACTTAATCGCAAACATCCTCATCGTTGCATCCAATTGATTGTAGTAGTCGTCCGCTGTAATCTGATTGACCAGGTTTCATGAAGCTGTAGTGGATAATACCCATGCTGGACCACCAAACAGACACCGTTAGCTTTCTTTGGTGAATGTTTGGTTTTGGACTGTGTTTCAGCACTTCATCTTTATCCAGCGTTGTGCCAAACACTTGCAATTGTCAAAAAGAATCCATTTTTCATCACACGTAACAATACAGTGTAGAAATGGTTTGCCTTTATGTCATGACAGCAAAGAAAGGCAGTCTTCGAGAAGATTTCTCTTCTGATGCTCATTTAATTCATGCTAAAACCCATCCATCCACCTTCTTTACCTTGCCGATTTGTTTCAGATGGTCCAGTGTTGGAATAGTAATGTCAAACCGTGCTGCTAATTCAAGCGTAGATCCAGATGGATTCACTTCCACTATAGCTTTTAGTTTATCATTGTCCACCTTGGTCTCCGGTCGCCCACGTGGCTCATGTTCAAGATTAAAATCACCAGAATGGAACTTCTCAAACCATTGATGTACTGTGTATTCATTAGCCACATCCTTCCCAAACACTTTGCTGATATTTCGAGCTGTCTGTGCTGCATTGGTTCCACAGTGGAACTCATACTTGAAAATAACACCAATTTTTTTACTTGTCCATGGTTTCACAAAAATTGCTCTAAAAAATTTGACAGATAATCACAAGCCAAAATGTGTGTTTGCAAGACTAAGGATATACCTTCACAATAAAAATAAAACAGGAAATATCAGAGATATCAACTGTTAAACTTAGTACTTAAGGAAATCAGATATTTCATACTTGATAACCTAAATAAATTGATTACCTGCAACTGTGGTTTAAGCGTTGTCTTATATAGCCTTAGTCCTGTTAATGAGTTACAAAGGATATCTTCGAGAAGGGAAGGGGGCATGACGAGGCGTGTCTGACTTCCCTCCTCAGCCAGGAATTCACCTATAGGGTACTTCTGGGGTCCACTTAGCCAAAAGGGCTCCATTGAGTCAGCTGGGGGGCTTAAGATTTTATTTTAGCCTACAGGATGGATAGAGGGTGGGGTGGGAAGGGTGAAGATTGGGAAATGTCAGCGCCTGCTCTGGGCCAGGTTGTCAGGCCGTAGTTGAAACTCTGATTGTGGATGGAATTGCTTGGGGAGAGGACATCAGTGAAAAGGGATGAAGGCCATGCAGGCGTGAGAAGGGGCAGGCTGCAAAGAGTAGCTGTGGAGGCAGGAGCATGGGCATCAAGGGAGGAAGACGTTTAGAGAAGAGAGGAGGAGTCATCAGTGCTTGGTGCCTCAGAGAGGTCAAGGGGATACACTCTGAAAAGGGTTCTTGGATTTAAGAATCCGGAGGGCACCTTAAAAGTAGAGATCAGACTTTGAAGAAGCTATGAGGGAAAGGAGGAGGATTAGCTGGACAGGAAAAGCGTTATTAGGTGCTCAGTGAGCAGTAGTGAAATATCTCACAGCTGCCCCAGGAAGTGTCTAAGACACCCTCCTCCCCCATCTTTTTCAGATAAAGAACCCAATGAAGGGAGCACACTGCAGCTAAGCATCCTAAGGGGATTCAAAGCAGGTCTTGCTGTGCTCTTAGCATAGTGTTAAATAGCTAAACATAGCTAAATGGTTCATGGAATAGGACCTGGTTAAAAGATGGGAGGTACTGAGAGCATTGGTCATTGGTTAAGGGAGAAAAGAACCAGCAAAGAGGAAGAATGGAAAACAGAAAAGCATAGTGACTGAATGAAGGAAAGCCTGGAAGAGCCTGGCTGGGGATGGCAGGAAGGCCCAGTGGAGAGCTTGGCTTTGGAAAGGAAGGGCATCACTCTTGCATGCACAGAACCACTCACTTAAGTCATAATTTCCCTATAAATGGGAAGATATTGATGTTTATGCTTTCAGGAGTTGTCGTGATATATCTTTTTCATATGGAAGCGCCTGATTGCATTCATAGAATAACAGAGTTCCTGAGGATTTTAGAGATCTAGTTTAATCAACAAGTAATTATGTGCTGTTCTTTATGTGCTGTTCTCAAGTCTATTACTCCAAAATAACCTTCCTTTGACCCTCTCTGGCTACTAGCCAGTCTCTCCCCTCCCCCACACTTTTTTTTTTTGGTTGTTTGTTTGTTTTTGGAGAGACAGGGTCCCTTCTCTTTTGGCCAGGCTGATGTACAGTGGTGTGACCATAGTTCCCTATAACCTCAAACTCGTGGGTTCAAACCATCCTCCTACCTCAACCTCCCAAAGTGCTGGGATTACAGGCGTAAGCCACCATGCCCAGGCTCCCACTTTTTAAAAGATAACAACTTTATTGAGATATATAATTGACTTGCCATACAATTCACCCATTTAAAGTGTACACTTCAGTGATTTTTAGTGTGTTTACAGAGTTGTGTAACCATCAGTTTTAGAATAAATGTATCACCTATCAGTCCTCTCACTGCCCTCCAGTGCTAGACAACCACTAATGTACTTTTGTCTCTTTATTTCCCTTTTAAAACTAAACTTGGGAAAGAACTGTCCATACTGTTTCTATTAATATTTACCTCCCAGTTATTTCTCAAGTTAAGGGTTTTTACTCCGTCACCTTTCTGAAACTGCTCAGGGCAGCATCATCAGTCACCCTTTTACTGTCAGACCAAAAGGACACGTTTAGCATTCACCTTTCCATACCTTTCTGATGCATTTAACCTGTCTCTCTCCTTTGTGCTTTGTCTCCCTGTGGGCTCTGCACCTGCCCCTTGGCTGGCTTCTCACTCTTCCTGAGGAATCGGATTCACTTATGGTTTCAGCTGCATGCCCTGCTGATGACTGTCTTTCCACAGAACTCTTAGTGTCATTCGCTGCCCCTTGGATATTACCTGGATGTCATTTCTTCATGGCTAAAACAGAACTCAATTCTTCCTGCTAAGGAAAACCTTGTTTTTCCTTTGTTCTTTTTCTTACCATGCACCCAAATTGGATAGAAACACCTTTCTCCTTCAGATTCCTGTACCTGCTGAATTTTCTCCCACCATTATTTTAAAAATCTTGCTTCTTCTTGCTCATACCCACAATCAGGTCCTCCTCCTCTTTCATGGACTATTTCAGCAGTTTCCTACTTGGTCACTCTGGCTGTAGCCTCCCTGAAATTCATTCACTACACAGTCATTATAGAGAGCCTATAAATATGCAAATCTGACCCCATCTGCTAAGGTCCTATTAAAATGACTTACACCTCCTGTAAGTATTTATGCACACCCCCCAGTCTGAATCCTATCAAGCCTCTGACTGCCAGTTTACAGGAAGTACAGGGGATAGAAAAACTTGTGAAGAACACCTTAGGGATTCATCAGCCAGCTATGGAAGTGGGAAATTCTACAGCACAGGTGACTAAGCTTCTTAAATAAGTAAATGGGAAAAGGGAAAAAAGAGGGAGAGAGAACTGTTACATATTGAAAAAGTCTTAAGAGCATACCAACCAAATATAATGTATTTGATCCTGATTTGAATAAACCAACTGTAAAAACAATTTGATTTTTTTGAACAATCAATAATGATGGGGTTATTTTTTAAAGAGCTTTTATATTTTAGAGATAATGTGCTAAAATATTTAAGGAGAAATGATACGATTCCCAGGTTAGCCCAGGGTGTGGGTACTGTATAAATGAGACAAGATTGGCCATGGGTTTCAGTTGGGCAGTGGGCACCTGGTGTCCATTATACCATTCTACTTTTGGTGTATGTTTGAAATCTTCCATAAAATAAAGGGGTTATTTTGTTTTTCTTTAAAAGATATTAATGAGGCCAGGCATAATAGCTCATACTTGTAATCTCAGTGCTTGGGAGGCCAAGGCAGGAGGATCACTTGAGGCCAGGAGTTTGAGACATTCTGGGCAACATAATGAGACCCTGTCTCTACAAAAAAATTTAAAAATCAGCTGGACATGGTGGTGCACGTCTGTAGTCCCAGCTACATGGGAGGCTAAGGCAGGAGTATTGCTTGAGCCTAGGAGTTGGAGGCTGCAGTGAGCTATGATCACACCAGTGCTCTCCAGCCTAGACAACAGAGCGAGACCCCATCTCAAAAATAAAAAAAAGATAATAAAAAAATATTAATGAGATAGAGAAATTTTGAACACTGATGGGATGTGGGATAATAAAGAATTATTTTTAGGCCGGTCCTAATGGCTCATACATGTAATCATAGCACTTTGGGAGGCTGAGACAGAAGGATCACATGAGGCCATGAGTTTGATACCAGCTTGGGCAACATAGTGAGACCCTGTCTCTATAAAAAATTTAAAAAGAATTACTTTAAAAAAGTTTTATTGTGGTAAAATTTATGTACAGTACAATGACATTAAGTACATTCACATTGTTGTGCAACCACCACTACCATCCATCTCCGGAACTCTTTTCATCTTGCAAAACTAAAACTATATCCATTAAACAATAACTGTCCATTGCCCCATCCCCTGGCAATCACCATCTACTTTCTATTTTTGTGAATTTGACTACTGTAGGTACTCATTTAAGTGGAATCAGTATAGTATTTGAGGCCGGGCGTGGTGGCTCACGCCTGTAATCCTAGCACTCTGGGAGGCCGAGGCAGGAGGATCGCTCAAGGTCAAGAGTTCGAAACCAGCCTGAGCAAGAGCGAGACCCCGTCTCTACTAAAAATAGAAAGAAATTAATTGGTCAACTAAAAATATACAGAAAAAATTAGCCGGGCATGGTGGCACATGCCTGTAGTCCCAGCTACTTGGGAGGCTGAAGCAGAAGGATCGCTTGAGCCCAGGAGTATGAGGTTGCTGTGAGCTAGGCTGATGCCACGGCACTCTAGCCCAGGCAACAGAGTGAGACTCTGTCTCAAAAAAAAAAAAGTATAGTATAGTATTTGTCCTTTTATCGACAGCTTATTTTACTTGATGTAAATGTCATAAAGATTCATCCATGTTGTGCATATGTGTTGGAATTTCCTTTCTTTTAAAGGCTGAATTGGACCGGGTGAGGTGGCTCACACCTGTAATCCTAGCACTCTGGGAGGCCGAGGCAGGAGGATCGCTCAAGGTCAAGAGTTCGAAACCAGCCTGAGCAAGAACGAGACCCCGTCTCTACCAAAAGTAGAAAGAAATTAATTGGCCAACTAAAAATATATAGAAAAAATTAGCCGGGCATGGTGGTGCATGCCTATAGTCCCAGCCACTTGGGAGGTTGAGGCAGAAGGATCGCTTGAGCCCAGGAGTCTGAGGTTGCTGTGAGCTAGGCTGACGCCACGGCACTCACTCTAGTCCGGGCAACAGAGTGAGACTCTGTCTCAAAAAAAAAAAAAAAAAAAAAAAAAGCAGCCCACTGACACCCTGGAAGGACCCAAAATACACACCAAGTTCTCCCAGGAGCTGCCCAGGAATTGCAAGATGGATCAAAAAGAAAGCTAAACCAGCCTTTGAGAGGCAAATGCTAACTTTCCACAATACATTCTGGCCTATGAGTTAAATAATTCAAAAGAGACCACAAAGTGCATAAGATGGGAACAAGTCTACTTTCCAGAAATCTTACAAGACATAGCTTTAGAAGTTGTGAGTGTTTTTCCTCATTTGATCTCAAGAATCCTGAGAAGGGCAAGTACTTTCCCCATTCCACAGATGAGAAAAATGAAACTCATGAATAATGACAGACCTGCCCGGCTGCCTACCTGAATTCCCCACTTGCAAGTCAACCTGCATCTCATACCCAACACATACAAATCAACTCTTAGTACCCCACCCAAACCTGCTCCTCCAGGCAGCCCCACTTCAATCAACGGCACCTCCATTATTCCAGTTGCTCAGGCCAAACATCCTTGACTACACTTTCTCTCATTCCACATCATCTCACCCATCAGTGAATCATGTTAACCCCTCTTGAGACATGCCCAGAATACAGCCACTTCATCACTTGTACGACCATGATGGTATCTCACCTACAGAGTCTTGCTAGAAACCTCTACCATCTTCCTCTTTCCACCTTGGTGCCCCTCCCCATTCTATTCTTTACACAACAGGGTTTCACCCTTTAAAAATATCAGATCAAAACCCTTTCTACAAAACTCTCCCATGGCTCCTCACCTCACCAATATACTGCCAGGATGAGAACAGTATCTGCCACCTAGATTGAACTGCTCAACGAATATAGCTGATTAGTATTAATCAACGAAAGAAAAACAGCCAAAGCCACACAACTAGTATACAGTAAAGCCAGGACTAGAACAAATCTTCCAGTGCCTTTCGATGACAATGAGACCAGATTTGCAACAGCCCCAACAATCCATGTGAGAGGTAATTCTTAAAAATTTTTCTTTGCATAACTGAATCTTTTCATGTATAATCAATATTATGTTGAATTTCTAACAATAAATTAAAATGAAAATATAACTTTATAAAACCATGAAGGATCACACTAGGTGTTCTGAATATTACATATTTGGCATTTTGAGCAAATGCCAGCTTAATTATCACGGTGCTGGGACTCAGATCTTCAGTGTGACTCTTCTGCATTCAGTGACAGGGTGTTATCATATCTCAAGACTACTACATGCAAAAAACGACCAGGACTCTAAAAGATTCGGAACGGAGCACTCAGAAGAAGAGGTGATAAGTATTTCTAAATCTCCCACAATAACCCTCAATAACCCTATATTGATCATCTGAAACAGGAATTAAGTTTCTAGGGTGTTACCAATAACAACAGAAAGGTTAGATTCAGAATTGTCTACACCAAGATTACAAAGAAAAATTCTCAGAGTTGAGTTTAAATGTTGACTGCTTTTAGAACAGAATGAAACTAGTACTAAAATTATCCACCATTACAGAACTTTCTCACTAAAATGTTAGAGTTAAACACAAAAATTCTAAATTGCTCTTTCTTCAGTTCTTTCAAAAATATTTCTACTATTTACAAAAGGCTCCAAATCTCATTAAAATCACAATAATAAATTTGTAGAATTTTAACAGTAGGTCACAAAAGAAATTTAATTCAACCTTCAACTTTCTCCCTTTTACAAAGAAAAGATTATTTGGTATACAGTAAGTGAATGATAAAAACTTATTAAATGAACGAACAAATCAATGACTAAATGAAGATCCAGAAAGGTTATATTTCTCTTCCGAGATCCAACAATTAATAGCAAAATCCAGGATTAGCCAGAACTAGATTTCTAGATTCTCTTGGAGTGGATGTGGGGATAGAAGAAAAAGAAATAAAGATTTGAAAACCATGTCTGGGTCCTTAGGAAAACCTTAAACAAAATGCATTATAGACAGTATCCTTTAGTTCTTTTACTTAGCACTTGATAAAATAAATTTTGCCAGGACATATCTCCTTGGAAACCAAAAAGCAGTTGTATAGTGTTCATTTCTTTCTCTATATAAAGAACATTTAACATAGAACTATTTTCCTAATAAATAACTGCAATTGTTTTACATCAAAAATAAAACAGGTGGCCTTTGACTAAAAGAAAAATTCAACCAGACAAGGAGAAAAGAGAACGGAAATGGACCACTTAAATCACTAGAAGAGTATCAGTTACCTGAGAGCAGGAGCCATGTATCTTTTGTTTACTAGAAGCAGCCACCAGCCCCTGGCATATAGTGGTATTCAATAAATACTTACGAGATATCTGAGTAAATTACTCCTTAGAGACCCACCCATGGAGACACAAAGTCATTTGGTCACCACTAAGCAAATCTTTATGATAGGCCTACTACATTCAAGCATACTACATTTTTCCTCCACGGAAATTCTACCAAACGTCCCTTCAAGCAATATACGCACCAAAAATTATCCCCATAGTTTTACGAAGAAGATGAAAAAATATGTCTGAAGTAGCCTGAATTACTTATTAATACTAAAGCAGCCACTAAATTTGCTGTTCTGGTTCCAACCTCTCCCCTTCAATTCATCCTGTACAACCCAGTCACATTAGTTTTCTAAGTTGTTTTCCTGTGGTTTTTTTTTTTTTTTTTTTTGAGAAAGAGTATAACAATGTTGCCCAGGCTGTAGAGTGCCATGGCATCAGCCTAGCTCACAGCAACCTCAAAGTCCTGGGCTCAAGCCATCCTCCTGCCTCAGCCTCCCAAGTAGCTGGGACTACCGGCAGGCACCACCATGCCCAGCTAATGTTTTCTAATTTTTTGAGTTGCCTGGCTAATTTTTTCTATGTTTAGTAGAGACGGGGTCTCGCTCTTGCTCAGGCTGGTCTTGAACTCCTGACCTCAAGTGATCCTCCCACCTTGGCCTCCCAGAGTGCTAGGATTACAGGCATGAGCCACCATGCCCCGCCTCCAGGTTTTGTTTTTTTTTACACATCCAGAAATTAAAACAGTGCTGCGGCTAAATATTCTACCTGTACACACGGCCCACTATTATTCAAAGAGCAGATACAGGAAATCAGAAACTACTAGGTTAGAATAGGAAAGGCAAGACAGTATCAAGGGGGAAAAAAATCACAGGTGACAATTCTTATGATATAATTGATGCAGCTGAAAATCTTGAGATTACTACTAGAGGCTTTCATTAAAGATCTCTCTAAATCACTGTGATACAACTGTGATATGTACTCAGTGAGGTATATATCCAATCTGCATGATAACTTGCACTGCCTTTTTGAAGCTTCCCAAGCCACTGGACTCAATGCGAAAGCACACTGTAAACCAGAAGTGCTAGACACATGGCTTTTCCTATACTGCTTGCCAACTGACAGCCTCGTACATTTTTCTATTTAAATCATTCTTACCTCATTCTTCAAGTGTGTCTAGTCCCCTTAAAATAATTAAAAATTCTTTGAATAGTTTTGTCATTTCTTTATTACTCAACATCTAGAAAAGCATAATTTAAAAGTAAGTGCCACTTACACTTCCTGATTTCAAAACATATTACAAAGCAACAGTAATCAAAATAGTGTGGTACTGGCATAAAGACAAAGAGACCAACGGAATAGAATACACGGCCCAGAAATAAACTCACACATATACTATACCACAAAAATCAATTCAAAATGGCTTAAAGACTTAAATGAAAGACCTAAAACTAGAAAACATAAGGAAAAAGCTCCATGACATCGGACTTGGCAATGATTTCTTGGATATGACGCCAAAAGCACAGGTAAACAAAAGCAAAAATAGACAAGTGGGACTACATGGAACCTGAAAATTTTCGTGCATCAAAGAACACAACCAAGAGAGTAAAAAGGAAACCTGGAATGCGAGAAAATATTTGTAAATCATATATCTTATAAGCGGTTAATATCCAGAATATTAATATATAAAGAACTACTACAACTCAATGACAACAACAACAACAAAAAAAATCACACAATTTAAAATGGGCAGAGGACTTGAATAAACATTTCTCTAAAGATGATATAAAAATGGCCAACAAGCACATGAAAAGATGTTCAATCTCATTAATCATCAGATAAATGCAAACCAAAACTATAATGAGGTATCACCTCACATCCATTACTATTACAAAAAACAGAAATAACAAGTATCAGTAAGGATGTAGAAAAGTTGGAACCCTTGTGAACTGCTGGTGTGATTGTAACATGGTGTAACCACTATGGAAAACAGTATAGAGTAGAGGATCCTCAAAAAATTGAAAACAGAATTACTATATTATCCAGCAACTTCATGTCTGGGTATATATCCAAAAGACTCAAAAACAAGGTCTTAAAGAGATGTTTGCACACCACGTTCATAGCAACAATACTCAAAACTGCCAAGAGGTGGAAGCCACTCAAACAGCCATTCACAGATAAACACAGATAAACAAAATGTGGTATAGACATACAATGGAATACTATTCAGCCTTTAAAAAGGAAGCTCTGATACAACATAGATGAACCTTGAGGATATTATGCTAAGTGAAATAAGCTAGTCACAAAAAGACAAATACTATATGATTCCACTTCTATGAGGCATCTAGAGCAGTCAAATTCATAGAAACAGAAAGTAGAATGGTGGCTGCCAGGGGCTAGGGGGAGAGGGGGAAAGAGGAGTTCTTGTTTAACATTTACTGAGTTTCAGATTTGCAAGATGAAAACGTTCTGGAGATCTGTTTCACAACAATGTGAGTATACTTTACACCACTGAGTTGCACGCTTAAAAATGGTTAAGATGGTAAATTTTACATTTTTACCAAAATTTTTTTTAAAAAAGTAAGTGCCAACATACAGTTACCAAGTTGAATTTGCATGTTCTACCTCCACTGCAGGAGTCGAAGCACCTGACCGTTTCAACTGTTGGTGGTCATTTCTAGCGCTCTTCCAAGTCGTATTTTTTAATCTATGGGACTCTATAGAGGATTTGGAGGCTTTCCTTTTTCACCCAGCCAAAAGGAAGTTTCTACAATCCCCAGTCAGCTGCTTTCTGGTTTAAGCCCACTACTTATTTACCTTATTGCTGAGCACAGAACTAAAAATTATGTAAAAGCTCTGCGTTTTCAACTGGGTGAGGGAGAAGCATAACAGAATCACCTGAGCTTCCTGGAACCACCCAACTGCTTCAGAATCTAGCACTCTGCCCAGGAGAAAAGCCCCAGGGTTCCCTGTGACCCTCCACCCTTTCTACCCACGCACCCACTGCTTCCCCAAACACACCACTGAAAACCACTGTTTTCAAACATCAGCTTGAAAATGGTGAACCACCCCACCAAAAGCAATTATTAGGCTGAGGTTCTTGAACTTTTAATAAGCCTTTTCTGTGAATCTTATAGCTCTCTATAACCTATCATTTATCTACTGAAACATTATTTTCTTATGTGATTATTATGCCTCGTTTTCTATTACAAAGGATCAGCACTAAGATCCTAATTAAAAGTATAAAACAACCCTGAGACTCTTTGAAGAACCACAGGCATTTCTCAAACTGGAAAAGAGACAAGGGTTAGGAGCCACATTCAGGCTTCCTAAACGGTTTCCCAAGAGCACATTCTGAGCTAGGAGTCAAACTGAACCCCACCCCCACTACATACACGCGCACACACACACACACACACGCATGCATGCACACACGCACCCACGTAGCACTCTCTTTACACATCAGATACCAACCACTAAGAAGTTAGACTCTGGCAAAGCATACAGGCAGAACCTTCTGAGGTGTTCAGTGGAGCATCCAGACGAATGATTAGGGAAGAGGGAGGAGTTAACTACACTGTAACCCTCACTTCAAGGGTAAAAACACGTATTTTTGAAAAGTCTTCAAAAGACAGTCTGATCCAGGCAAGTCACAGCCCTGTGCTTCTTGCGAGAATATAGGAAAATACTGACTTTTCCATTTTTTCCCTAGGTACACATAGCACAGATGAAGCAAGAAATACAAGTCAAATTTGGTGAAAATTTCAGAAAATCCTGTTAATTTACAGTTACATAAAGGCACACAATAAGTAGATTGTCTCTTCTTGAAGGCACAGGACACTACTGTTATCAGCTGCTTCTCTGAGAACATCAAGAACGAAAAGAAACCTGTACAAACAAATGGCCAATCCATTCTGGGAACTAGAGACTGTTGGAGGAAATGCAAAGAGCTCACAATGTATCAGGTTAGAATTCCCATCTAGACAAGTAAGTTAGAATATGAAGAAAATGAATTACAGCAAGATAACATACGGGCCAAAGTGAAAGACACTGATCACACAGTCAAGTCTCGATGACAGGAACATGATCACTCAACACAGAGCCCTCTGCTTTTACTTCTCAGTGGCTTTCTTCTGAGCACTCGGAACTCATTATGAAAGACGCTGAACCACAGAAACAATCAATGACTATAGCTGTTCACAGCTTTGGTAAAAGGCTTTATGGAAAAAGTAGAAAGAGAAGAGGAACAACCAAAAGGAACTTTCATGTCTGTGAAATTCATTTAGCCTAGATCTGTCCTGCGGGAGGAGAGAGGAGAAAAGGAATCCAATGGCAGCGGGGCTGGCTGTCCTGTCTGCTCAGGTTGCCTTTGAGTAACCCCTGGTTATGCGAGCCAGCAACTCTCCCTTCCCAAGCCCGCATCGCAACAAGCACACATTCTCCTGCCTTTCCGGAACTGGAAAAAGGGAAATCTAACATTATGTGATTGCCTGTTTCCCACAATTTAAAGTTAGACATCCTACATTCCTAATCAGAGGGAGAACTTAGTGTAACATGACAAGCAACAAATCAGAAATCTACAGGCTGAAAATTCTCATCTCAGACCTCCAGAGGCAAAGAGAAATGGTTTCGCCTGACCTTGTGGCATACCCCCCCAACACACTGCTACTCACTAAGGTCCAGCTAAAGAAACCCCGACATCCCTCCCTGTCATTTGGTGTCATCTCTAGACTTTTAAGAAAACACTCATGTTCTCTTTGCAAATGGCGTTATCTGACTCTCTTCAGGCTAGAATAAAAGGAGGAAACACACGTGGACTGGCAAAGGTTCCCCTACCCTTGAAAGATCTACCCTGATGGTTTTTCCGAACCCGGATGATCACAAAGCTAATCACACTGGGTTATTCGTCACTCACTCAAATCATCTGTGTTTAAGAGATCCAGAGGCAAGGGAATCCCTGCAAGCCTCTGTGACTCACTCCAGAGCTCATCGAAAGCCCGCTGAGGCTGGACACAGTGGCTCACGCCTGTAATCCTAGCACTCTGGGAAGCCGAGGCGGGCGGACTGCTCAAGGTCAGGAGTTCAAAACCAGCCCGAGCAAGACCGAGACCCCTGTCTCTACTAATAATAGAAATTAACTGGCCAACTAAAAATATAGAAAAAATTACGGGCATGGTGGCACACGCCTGTAGTCCCAGCTACTTGGGAGGCGGAGGCAGAACGATTGCTTGAGCCCAGGAGTTTGAGGTTGCCGTGAGCTGACGCCACAGCACTCTAGCCTGGGCGACAAAGTGAGACTCTGTCTCAAAAAAAATAAATAGAAAAAAAAAATTCCACCGAAAGAATAAATGTGCTATCGTCTAAGAATAATTATCTTATACATAACCTTTGAAAAATGAAGTGTCACATAGTGTGTGGGTTTTGTTTTTGTTTTTAATTAGCTAGACATATAAAAAAACTAAAAGCAAAAATTAAATGCAGCCAATTTATTTCCCATACCGAAAAAGTGGAAGTGCAGCGCGGAATGCTGGACTGTCGATCTCAAGTGACAGTGGAACACTGGTGTGTCACAGAGTCCCATACGTAGAACAAGACCCAAACTTCTGTGTTAGCACTAAAAGAATACAGCACTGTTTATCTGTCCCAGGAGGGAGAACCCCTCACCTAAAGGGCAGTCACCCAACTGGCAGGGATGTTTCTTCTTTCTTGGCTCGGATTACTGCAGCGCAAGGTAGAGTGGTTCAATATAAATCAGTCCCACGTTCAACGGAAGTTCCTACGACATTTCATAGATATATATAGATAAAACAGATAATGATTTATCTCTGCACCTGACTGACCCCCCAGCCCCTACCTCTGGTAACCCTTACACGTCACTGAGGGAGAAGGTTTAAAATTTAGTTGGCCACTGTTCCATAAGCAAGGAACGTGTAACTTCTTTCTTTTGCAAATGGAAATAAGATTAAAAAGGAGAAAAAAATAGGAACAAGAATAAACTGAGTTTGGCTTTTTCTAAAGAACATATAAATATATTACATGTATATTAATAAAGATTTCTTTAAAAAAAAAGAAAAAGAAGCCTACCGGCTCTACCATGTAGAAATTCTAACTCATAATTTCTTTTTCCATAACTTTGTAATTTGAGCAACTCTAAAGTTTAGTTACCAAACACTACATCTTAGTTGTTTTTGTGGTTTTCAACCTTACCGTAGATTTTGTTTGCTTCCTTAAGTTTTCCTTCTCCTCATTTTAGTCATTTAATAAACACTGAACACTTAAGTGGAAAGAAAAAAAAAATAGTGAACACATTTTAACAGACTATAAGAGAGAGAAAAAAACACATAAAACAAAGGAATACAGTTAAATGCAGAAACCTGCCTTCCAATCACTGCCTGATCATTAACTACTTCCATAACCTTCAGTAAGTCACTTCAACATTCTGGGCCTCAGTTTCCTCATCTATAAAATGGGGAAGATGGGCCAAGTGATTTATGGTCAAAATCCCTTCCAGTTCCAACAATCCAGGAATCTGTTTATCAAAAGGTAAGAAAATGCAACTGCAAATAAGAGTTTATGGTATACAAAGTACTTTCATACATATATTCTCATTAATTTTTGTAGCAAAGCTGTGAAGCAAGTTTTGTGCCCATCTCTGCAGAAAATGGCAGTGAAGTTCAGAAAGAGGTTCAATTATTTTTTAAGCTCTAACAGCCAGAAAATGGCAGAGCAGGATCTGAAACCCAGATCTTCTAAGGACAAATACTGGGCTACCCTATTTCAAAATTTTTAAGTTAAAATTCAAAAATAATTGCCTACTATGCAAAACCTTCATGGAGGAGGCAGGGTATTAAAATTCCAAACCAGGGAAGGTTACTACAAATGGGTACACTGGGTATTCCACGAGGCCAGGAACACTGTTTTGCTCATGACTGAAATCAAAGAAACCAACAGCGCACCTCCCAGATGGGGGCACTCAATAAATATTGTGTGACTCCCACAAATCTCAAAAGGTTAGGAATATAGGGATGTTATGGGAAAAAAATTTTTTTTCTGAATTTATTTTGAGATTTGAACTTCCATGATTTAAGCCAAAAGGAAGAAAGAAGTATGCTTCGTCAGGGTTCTAGCTCTTTATCACAAGGCTGAGTCTACTGACCTTTCCCAGAGCAAGTCCAATTTGGTCAGTGAACCAAAAGGCTCAACTCTAAGATGTCACCTGAAAATCTTCAGGACATTTATGCTTCCCTTGTGCATTGATATGGACTAATAGAAATGATAATACGACAGTGAGGACTGACAATAGGCACCTAATCATGTTAACATTAACCATTATAAACTTTCAACTAAATTGGACAAGTTCAAAGAATCTGTACTCTTAAGCCATTTCCGCTTTCCCATGATCCTGTTTCAGAGATTTAAAAAATAGCCATTTATTAAAAACTTCAAACTGCAACTTAAGATAGAACACACACACATCTCAACTCAGTCAACCAAGATCCCCCAAAGTCTACAAAACTGCTAATCTCAAGCAATCCTCAATCGATGATTTCAATAAAATTACTAGAAGCTGTTTCTTAAAAGTTGCTAAAAATATCAAGGTGGGGGCACCACACCAAAATTACTTAATTCAAAGCAAAAGCAAAGTAAATAAAAAAGCTAGAAAATACTAGTTAAAAGATAGTAAAAAAAAAAAAAAAAGAGTTAAATGAATCTCAATGTAAAATTTCAGAAAAGTGCTTTGGAATTACTACCAAGAGCTCAAGTCAACCTTGCCATACAATCCCACCGTGAAATTACAACTATTACTGCCTGATACTTCAGATGTAAGAAGTTCACTGTACCAGAATTGTAACTCAAACTCAAGGAGCAGAACCAGGAACTGCAGAGAAGCTCACAACAGCAACACCTACTGACTGTCTTGAGCCACTTGCCAAACTTGTTCTCTCAGTCAACTGGAGAAATTTAATGATAGTCAACTTCAAGAGTCCTTTACTTAAGCATTAATGAGATAAGAAAATTAGTTGTCAGTGACATAAAACCATTCATCCCCTAAAATCTCTTATTTTGCCTCGAACCATTTATGTGCAAACCATCACCCAAGTCATTTTAAATGCATTGTTAATTGCTAATGCCTTAGTATAAATAATTTATTCCATGGGAAAAAATTTTTTAAATATTAATATTCTAGTTAATAATTGGGATGTCATCTAATAGTGGACACATCAGTGACCATAAACTGATTTACTTAAACCTTTTAGCTGAGACTATTGCTATTACCACTGCTCTATATTATCTCATCATCTTTTTTTTCATCCTGGTAAAGGTAGCTTAATTGCAGGTTTCAAAAAATGAAAAGGAGAAAAGTGAAAGTCAAAAGTCATTAACACAGGATTATATAGAAAATAAATACTATTACTAAGCTGGCTGCAGGAAGCGATTCTGTAAGACTTAATCTTGTACTTTTCCAAAAGATTCAGTCGGAGAATCTTTGCCTTGGAAGAATACTCCATATGAGAAAAAAGGAGAAAGTTGACACTTAACTCCCACAGAGTACCAGTATAAAAACAATGGCTTTAAGAGTCTGAGTCAGAGTTTCAACATGAAAGGTTTGCTTTATAGAGGAAACGCCAACCCCAGGTCATCCAGATAGACCTGGAATCTCAGGAAAGTCGACACCTCTACTCTGAAATTTGCATCGCATCACTAGCTCCAGTTTAGAAATATAATCGTTTAGCAGGTAGTATGAATTTCAGCGAAGGCTGCCTCTAAACTACTCGTTACGAAAAATAAAATCTATAAGGTAAATGTAGTCCAGGGGCCATCAATCAGTCACCAAACGCTCCCCTTAGAAAACGAACGTCAACAATTCAGTTAAACACCTTCCTTGAAAGTGAGCCATTTCCCAAATCTCTGTTTCCCAAACGGTGAGTCCCGATGAAATTTCAACCTGCCCAACACGATTACTTGTCCACCTAGCAATGCCGTGGAGCGATTTAAGAGTCTCGGAAATCTTTAAGGTCAGGAGAGAAGTTGGAAAACAGATGAGGCGGAGGAGGAAAAGTTCTTTTTGCAGCACCCTCACGCCTCCCCAGCCCCCTCGAGGTTTACATGCTCCAAGGAAAGCAGGTTAGAGCATCCCAAATTTTCACTCCCCCAAAACCTCCAGGGGAGAGAAATTAAGCAGCCTCCGGCACCGAGCTGCTCTTCGCTCTTTCCCACCATCAAACCACTCGGCCTGCCCCCTCCAGCTCAGCCTGCAAAGCGCTCACCCAGGTGACCGAAGGGGAAGGGTCGCCCGGTGGAGACGAGTGCTGCAGGGTGGGCGCAGCCGCTCGGACGGGGACGCGGGTCTCCCAGCCTCTAGCAGAGGCGCCTGCCGCGTAGTTGTGCAGATTCGGGTTCCGAGGTGAGTGCGTGCACGCGCGGCGGGCGCGGTGGAGCCGGGACTCGCCCCCGCCCGGCTGCGCTATCAGCACGCCACCAGATCGGAAATCAAACTTTAACCGGCCTCCCGGTGTCCTGCTCCGAGCCCCGGACCCAGTCCCGGCCCGAAACAGGGCATGGGGCTGTCGGCAGTCCTGCACCCCCGCTCCCCTGCCAGGACCCGGGGCGCGGGGGCCACTTACCGCTCGGCCCGACCTCCCGGTGCAGCCGCGCGTCCCGGGCGCGTCCGCCGCGCGCTCCCCCTGGAGAGAAAGAGAAACCGCGTAGACGGTCGGCGCGCGCTCACTCGCCGCCTCCTCTGCGGAGAACGGCAGGCGGCAAGGCCGGGCCGGGGCGAGCGCAGATCGCCGATCGGAGGGGGCCGCGGGGAGGCGGAGGCGGAATCAGCCCAAGTCCCGAGCCTGGCTCCAAGGGGGACCCGGAATGCAGGCTGGCGCGCAGCCGGCAGGGGCTGAGCTCCCGGAGGCGCGGAAGGCGGAGTGCCCTGTCCCCGGGCATCAACTATTGTCTAGGCGCCCAGGCCCCCGCTCGCGCCGCCCCCGAGGCTCAGCGCCCCCCATCCCGCCCGCCTGCCCCCAGGAGAAAGAGCAGAGGGGTGGCCCGCGCAGGAAGCTAGTGCGGGACGGCGGGGGTCGGGAGTCCGAAGGCCGCGGGTGGGCGCGGGTCGGGGGGAAGGGAGGTGCGTGCCGAGGGGGGAGGGGACAGGTAACTGCAGACGGCGGCGGGAAGGCCCGGGAGGACCATGTGGGGGAGGAAATGGGGAGGAAGCCACATAGGAGGGTGAGGATGGAGTGGCTTGGGGAGGGCGGCCTCTGGGGCCCAGACTTGGCCCTCCCCGGGGACCCTCCTCCCGGGGACTCGGCGCCACACTGACTTTTCGATCACTTGCTCACGCACGCACTAAACTCGATCACAAAGTTGCCGGCAGCGGCGGCGCCGCGCTAGCCCTTCCCCTCCCCGCCCCATCCCTTCTCCTCTTTCACTCCTCCCTCCCCCCAAGTCTCGGGTGAGATCACCGCGAAGCGGCTCAGCGCTGCGCGCAAGTCTCGCGAGAGGAGTGGCAGCTCGGCCCTGCGGGCGGGGGACGTGAAAGGAGTCGGAGCCGGGTGGAGGACCGCAGAACTCCTGGTTGCTATGACGACGGCAAAGCCCTGGATTCCTGTTTCCTGCAGAGAGCAGAGGCAGCAAACGTGGGTGCAGCTTTCAACCTGCCCCCTTCCCAGCTCGACGCCCTAGTGGTGGGGAAACGGGGATGGTAGCAGAAGGAGGATTTTAAGCCTATTTGAGAGGGCATCTTTAGAAGACCAGCATTATGATATCTGGCCAAATTTGGCAAATGAGGTTAATTTTTTAGAAGTTCGGGGGCAGATTTCTGCCATACAAGCCAGTGCAAATCTGTACTCCTAAATTTCTACCATATATTCTGTTTTCAACCTTCCCTTTTAATCTCAACTCCCACGCCAGGCGTTCCCTCCCTCCTCCTCTTTCCAACCCCCCCACCCCACAGCCCCACTCCACACACAGGCCCCACCAGACTGGGCTCCTTGAGGATCTGGCTTAGTTATTTCCCTATTCTCCATAGGCTTGGTACATAGCAGGCATTTGCTTACTGTCTATTTTTTTTAAGTGAATGCAGAAGTCCATACGTTCTTTCGTCCTACCCTGGAGAGTTCTTAGGCTTAGAAAATGTAAGTTTCCTCTGCACAGTCAAGTTTTTGAGTCTATTACCTTCCCATTTCTATTCACACCATGTCTTTTTCAATGGTTATAATCCCTCCTTTCTCCATCTTTGTCTCATGAAAGCCCTATTCACCATGGGGGCGGGGACACAAAGCAGTTTTGTTTTGTTTTGTTTTTCCAGAGAGGGGGTGGCTGGTCTCACTCTGTTGCCCAGGCAGGAGGACTGAAGGGCAGTGGGGTGATCATAGGTCACTACAGCTTGTCTGGAACTCCTGGGCTCAAGGATCTCCCCGCCTTAGCATCCTGAGTAGCTGGGACTACAAGCATAGGCCACATGCTTGGCTCAAAGCATTAAGAAATAAAAAAATCATTAAGCATCCTCAGATGCCTTTATACCTACTCCAAACTGCTATTAAGGATGAAGATGAAATTTTCTTAGCCCCTGTTTCTTCTTTTAATTGTAGAAACTTTTCTGTGGAGGTGTTTACATACTCACTACCTAAGTAAAAGGGATACTGTGAATAGAAGTTAAGCTTAAACTTTAGATTTCAAAATGGATGGGTAAAAATAGATTCTATGGTGTGTGAATTATATTTCAATTTTTTAAATTCCTATACATTAATATGGGTAACCATTATTTAACTCACTTCCACAGAACATAAAAGCTAAAACATGAATTTAAGCATGTGAAGACTAGGGAGTTAAGACTCTTAGGTTACCTGCAAGCTTAAATCCTATGTCCGTGAAATTTTTTATATTAGAAACGTAAATGACACACAATGGTAAGAGGCATTGCACAAAGTCAGGACACTAAGGTTTAAGTTCTTCTGTACCACTAATAATTGTGTCTCCTTGTAAAGTTATTTAATCTCTGATTCTTCATCTGTAAAATGAGGGGGTAGCCCACATGTTAGGATATTACAGCTTTAAAATTCTATAGTTCTTAGACCTATAAAAAGTTCCAACAAATGACATCCTTTTACAGCAAACAATAAGAAAAATGAGTCTTTCATTTTATAGTAGATCAGTTTCACAAAGTTTAGCTACATGTTGACAATCTTTTTACATGTTGGCAATTTTATTTTAGGTTCTCTTGTCTCAACTACAAAGACAACAAAAATATTGACCATGTTACAGTAATTTCAAAGGGAATCCATTGTTCGTGATTTGTTTTTACACTAACTCAAAACAGATTCCTTGTTATTTAATAAATATGCTGATTCAAACCAAAGACCCAAACTGAATACATCTACACTCCCAAAATGGCTATAAGAAGGAAAGAGGGAGGAAGGGAAGGAAGGAAGGAAATAAGGGCCTTCAATTCGTAGACTGGTATGTTTAATATCGCAATTTTACAAAGAAGCACAATGGAACATAACCATCAATCCTATGGGTCTGTTTCAAGGAACTATCTTTCATAACAGCAAAATATTAAAAGTCAGTTGTTACTCATTTGTTCTAGCTTAACTTTTAACATAGTTTTGCCCTTAAAGGATGACTGCCAATCTGTATCCACAATGTAATTTCAGTGCCACCTGTTTTATGACTCCCAGATAGCCATTCGAAATAATTGACCCAAGTGCTAGCCAAATCTATTAACATTCTTCAACGCTTCTTATGAGGCTCAAGAGATGGGTGTTGGCCTCAAGTTATGAAGATAACTTCCCTAATCTTCAGGCAGGCCTCAAATTACAAGATAACTTCCCTAATCTTTAGGCATAGCAGAATAGTGGAAATTGTCCCAGGGATCTAAAACTGCTCTTTCAAGGCCCTGGGCTACTGTTTACCCGTCACTGCTGGCAGAACTTTCATCGCAGTTTCTGAAGGAGATAAGTGAAATCCACCAAAGCTGAGTTTCCAGCTGCACATTCTCTGGGTCAAGCACTTCCACTGTATCTTTCCTGACCTTCCTGGGGTTTCAGAATAATAGCAGAAGAGGGAAAGAGGGAACAGAGAGTTTGCCAAGCACAGACTAGATGTCAACCCACTTTCTGCCCACTCCGTCTCCTGGCTCTTCTACCCATCTCTGCTCAACCCCTTCCCCTACGCACCCAAGGATATGTAACGTTTCCTAGTGAGAAGGAGAACACCTAGTCGTTTACTATGTTAGTCCTCCTTATTTGCTAGTAGTTGGTTAGAAAGAAGTGAATTCATTTCTCTCTGCTTGTTTACTTCTACTCAACAAAACACCCTAACACATCAAATACAGAATGAGTTTTAACACAGAGGGCTACCAAACGAGGAGATTTTGCATATTTTTAATGCTATAAACACTGATCCATATTTGCTTGTTTTACAGTTAAAATCTGGTTCACCTGGCTCATCATCAGTTCAGAACTTCCTGTTCCTGGCTATACATCTACAGGGCATTGGTAAGTAATATGCAGGACGATAACTCTGAACCATTAAAAGGTCCAAAGTGCCCTCCAAATCATCCAAGATTAAATGATATCCAATGTTGTTTCAATTTTAGGGTTTTATTGTTTTAGCTCTATGGATGTAACTCTACCTGAATACTGAATTCCTTAAAACACACCCATTTTCTCATTTGCATAATAGTATTTATTACAAGTTTAAAACGCCAACTACTTTATAACCAATTAACATGTTATGTTAATCAATTACCAGCAAAGCTACTACACTTCCCTGCCCACTCCCTTCCTCTTTAAAGAACTATTTCACACCTTCTCCTCCTTCATGATCAGACCTCTGCTTGTTACGCCCAGCTGATGGCCTTACTTCTTCTTTTGTTGGTAAAATAGAAGCAATCAGAAGAGAAACGAACACACATTCTGTCGCTACCATCCCTACCACTCTGGCTACCAGCCTACCTGCATCTGTCTGCATACTCTTCCGTCCTTCCTATCACCAGTGATGAACTCTCAGCGCTCTTAGCCAAGATTAACCTCTCTCAATCTGTGTACTAGTCCCATTGTTTCTAACTCGGGGACATTGATTCAGCAATTTTCCCCTTTCTGTCTTGCATCAGCAAATTTTCCCTTTCTACTCAGTCACTTCTAAGGGCTCACAAGCATGCTTATAATAGCTGCCATGGTAAAAAATAAAATGTTTCCTACATTCCATGTCTTCCTTTGCTTCATTTCGCAACTGGAGTCTTCAAAAGGCTCTTTAACTACACTTGCGGTTTTCAATTCCTCTCCTCAGATTCCCTTAAGTCCATTCTGAGCAGCCTTTCACTCCCTCCACTCATGGCAACAGGTCTTCTCAGGATCATCAGTGACTGCCTCATTGCTAAATCTGGTGCTCAATTTCCATCCTTAATTGGCTGAACCCCTCAGCAGCAGGGGAGAGGTTGACCATGTTTACCTTTGAAACACTTTCTTCACTTGGCTTCCGGGCAAAGAGTCTATTGTGATTCTTCTCTTACCTTTCTGGTCTTTTCAGTCTTCAACCTTTAAACACAGGAGGCTCCAGGACTCAATCTTTGGACATCTCTTTGTGGTCTCTTTTCACTCCACGGTGATTTCACCAGTCTGATGGCTTTAAATGCCATCTATACACTGACTACTCCCAAATTTACTCCCAGTCTAGTCATCTCCCCCATCTCCAGCCTCGCACATCGTCTTTTATTCAACATCTCCAACTGGTTAGATACTAGTAATCTCAGACTTCACATGTCTAAAGCTGATGAGTTCCAAGTATTCCCCCAAAACTGGTGCCCTCTGAGCTCTAGGTATCTCCCCAACCCAAGCTGGTTCCCTTCTGCAGTCTTCCCCCTCTCAGTTAAGGGAACCCTGAGATTCAGAGGGTTTTGTTCAAAGCAAAAGTCTTGAAGTCATCCTTGATGCCTCTGTTTCTCTCACATCCAAACCATCAGCAAATTCTGTTGGTCTTTCCTTCAAAGTATGTGCAGAATCCAATCACTTCCACCCACTGCAACTCTGCCTCTCTGATTCAAGCCATTTCTCACCCAGATTATAAGTCTCCCTACTGGTCTCCCTGGCTGGTTTCCCTACTTCTGCTCATTTCCCCCAATAATTTGTTCTACACACAGGATGCAGAGTAAGGAACATGAGTAAGTAGATCACATCACTTCTCTGCTCAAAAACCTTCCAGTGCTTCTCACCTCACTCTTTAAAAAGGCCCTGGTTCATTTTCTGGTTCAGAGAACTATATTTCCTCTGACTTTCATCTCCTTCTTCTCTCCCCTCCCTCTTTCCACCCCAGCCACAGTGGCATCTCTGTGGTGCTTTGAATACAGTAGGTGCTTTCCTGCCTCCAGGCCTTGCATTTGCTCTTCCCTCTGCCTGGAAAGCTCTTTCCCCAGATATCTCCATGATCCCCTTTCTGAGTTCCTTTAGATGTCTGTAAAAATGTAACTGTGCTGGTCATGTGTCTGCTTGTTCTCGGGTGCTCGCTCCTCTCCTGCCCTATCTTGCAGGGGGCCTGACCCCCACGGGGCGTATCTCCCAGGCTTCCTTGTCAGGGGCTTCCAGCTGAGTTCGGTTGTCAGGAGGCATAACAGGAATTTGAACAGATAGAAGGGGCAAGCCAAAGCCTTTGTCCTCCTCTGTCTCTGCCTCGGGCAGTGTGTTAGAAGCAGGTGCATCTCCTCCATGGCGCCAGGTTCCACTGGCTCTGGTAACACCTGCAGCCTAAGGGTGGTAGTGGCTTCCTGGTGTTAAGAATCTCTGAGTTGCCTCGTAACTCTGGTTACCTGCTCAGTCCTTCCATCCCCTGTGTATCAGTTCCCCTGTATTAAATTCCCTCTTTTTGAATTACCAAGATCAGCTTTTGGTCTCCTAACTGAACCTTGATTGTTACAGCTGCTCTTTATGGAATAGCAATCACCCCGATCTCATACCCCCCAGACTCCCCACCAGCTTTATTTTCCCTAGAGTCTTGATTACTCTCTGACAAACTATTTAATTGTTTATTGTCTATTTCCCATCTAGATGGCTAGCTGCAGTGGCTCATACCCGTAATCCCAGCACTTTGGGAGGCTGAGGTGGGAGGATTGCTTGAGCTCAGGAGTTCAAGACCATCTAGAATGTCAGATCCTGAGGACAGGAATTGTATGTCTTCTTTATTCACTGCTATATTCCCAGCACCTGGAACGTGGCCTGGCGCATAGTAAGCACTCAACATGTTTGTTGAATGAACAAATAATGCTGTTTGAATAACAAAGTAAAAGAATAACACCCATACATACCCCCACGCCCCGCATCCCAAGACACCCACGTCCTAATCTCTGGAACCTGTAAATGTGTTGCCTTACATGACAAAGCACTTTGAAGATGTGATAAAGTTAAGGATCTTGAGATGGGGAGATTGTCCTGGACTAACTGAGTGGGCTCAGTGTAACCACAAGTTTTTCATTAGAGGGAGGTAGGAGGGTCAGAGTTAGAGACAGAGTTGTGACCACAGAAACAAAGTCAGGGAGAGATTTGAAGATGCTACACTGCCAGCTTTGGCAATGGAGGAAGAGACCATGAACCAAGGAATGTAGGCATCGCCCCTAAGAGCTGGAAAGGCAAGAGAAATGGATTCTCCTCTAGAGACGTCAGGGGGAATGCAGCCCTACCAACATCTTGGTTTTAACCAAGTGAAACCCATTGCAGACTTCTGACCTCCAGAAATGTAGAATGATAAATTTCTGTTGTTTTAAGCCCCAAATTTGTGGTAATTCGTCACAGCAGTAATAGAAGATTAATAAACAGAGTTTCCTCAGGTATGTAAACTCTTCGTAGGCAGGATATGCGTCTTGTTTGCTCTTAAATCCCTACAGCCTAGCATAGGTCCAGACACAGGTAGGGGCTCAATAAATGTGGAATGACAGAATGAAGTCGACCAGCAAAATGGAACCAGAGCTCCTATCCTGACGGAGTGGCAAAATTCCTTACCTGGCTTTATCTGATCTCAGAAAGGGAAGAAAGCACCTTGCTATTTGGAAGCCTTTGGAAGCGTGTTGAGCCATGAAGACATAGGGGCATAGGTTAGGGAAGCAATCCAGGTCTTAGGCACCAACATCAGCTAGAGAAAATGAGGACAGGTCACAAGGGCCTTGTGTGATATGTTAAGGACCTTGGGCTTTATTCTATAGGCAACAGGGAGCCACTGAAGGATTTTCAGCAAGGTGGGAACATTCAAATTTGCCTTTAGGTTGCACAAAACACTTAAAACCATGAGCTTTAGAAATCTATGGTTTGGAGAAGAGGTCAGAATTAGAATCATAAATGTGGCAAACAATAGCTTATAGTTGCCAATATATTGCATTTAGACAGCATTTTTGCTAAGAAGAACCCTCACAAATATTCTTTCCTTCTCATAGGTATCTTCTTTTGGAACATTTTCCATTGAGCTACTCATGCCTTTCCTGGGTTTTCAGATAATTTTCTTTTAAACAGGGATAAAATAAAATTTTAAAAAATCACCGGGTGTGATGGCTCATGCCTGCAATCCCAGCACTTCAGGAGGTTGAGGCGGGAGGATCACTTGAGGCCAGGAGCTCAAGACCAGCCTGGGCAACATAGTGAAACCTCATTTCTACGAAAAAAAAAAAATGTTTTTTAATTTAAAAATCCCCAAAGGACTAAAAGTTCTGGCCTGCCAATCCTTTTGACCTTTTTCTATAATATGTAGGCATCAGCACATGCTATTCCAGTTATAATTAAAAAAAAAAAATCTTCTCTGAACCTTTTCAAAATTTTGTATTAATCCCTCCAATAATATTTCCTTTCAGGAAGCTCTTTGCACGGTTTTAAATAACTTGAATATTCTCTTAGGAGCTGGAAATTCCTTTCCAACCAACCCTTGCCCTTTTATTCCTTTCATCAGATTTCATGGTAGAGAAGATATCAAGGAAGAAAGGTGGGAGGAAAAAGGCCTCCCTACTCCCTAGTCTTTTTAAAAATCCTTAGAAATGAAAAGAGGCTTGCTCATGACTTGGAAGCGGTGGGCTGAGGCCTCCCAGGACCATCTGGCTTGTTCCACCGGCAGCCAGAGTTGAGGCGACATTCACAAGAACCCAGGAGCTGCAGCTGCCTGGTGGCATCCAAGGAGCGCTCAGTGAGATTCTGCAGGAGAAATCACACTCTGTGTGTTCTCAAGTACAGGAAACACGTGTAACGGAGGGTTTCTCTTTGTGAGTATACCAGGGGGCACAACATCATAGCCTTAATTTAAGGGAAAAGAGCAAAGAATGAATACGCCGATAGGTCGCATATATTTAGGACTTTAAACAGCTCAGCACTCATCCTAATTTGACAAAAATCACTTATGGGAGATGCAGCTTTTAAGAGCCTTTTTCAATTTTATTTATTCTTTTCATCTGGGGAGTAGTGATGAGTACATCTACTCAGGTATGAGAAATGGCCAAGGCCACTCCATGTGCTTTTTCACTTATCCTATAGCTACACACACAAAAATATCACCCAGTGCAGTAGAGGAAAATCTAGACCTCAACGCAGGCTTGAATCCTGTACTTTAACTCAGACTCTGTCTTTAACTAGCTGAGTCATTTCAGATAAGTTATTTAATTTTTCTAGACTTCTCTTCCTTTAAATGCAAAAGGAGAGGGCTGAGGCCATCCTTTTAGACTAAACGTTTGTACATTGATATGTTAATCGCTTTCAGGGGTCTATTGGCTCCTGGTAAAGAATCTGAGATCTGGACTTTTGCTCAGAGTTCCTGAACCTCTCTCCCTTCCCATCAGTTTCCCGCTTCGTAGTATAATCTCTACCTAGCCCTCACTTCTCCTGTCCCTTACCATCGCCCCCATTCTACAAAGCCATCTGAGATATGGGGAGGGGGTGACCATACCTCATGCTGGTGGGACGGAGCGGGACGAAGACCTCTGAGCAGTGCGCACAGACGCCTCCCGTTGCTCTCTCGTGCTGGCTGTAATTGGCGCCGCTAGAGTGGATCTCCATCATTGCTTTTGGCACGGCCAGCCCATGCCAGCTGCTCTAGTTGGCAGTGGAACGCTCAGGTCTGCTGCACCCAGCTGCTCCCTCGTAGAACCTCTTAGAACAGCCAGCTTCTAGGGCCCTGGGCGGCTGGGCACTTACGCTTTACTCGTTCCGTACTTCCTCTAGAGGGCAGCACAAATCACAGTCCCTGCCAAGTACGTGTGGTTGGGATGCGATCCATGATGCAGGACTGGCTTACAGAATTCATTCAAATACTCCTAGCCTGGCTTGACAGTAGTATGGGAGTGAGAATGAATAGAGCCCTCGGTGTCACACCCACTGGTCTTCACCCAATAGCAGTGCAGATGGTGGCAGATGGACCTGGCCTGAAGTCCCACATCCACTCCAGGCTTAGCAGCAGAGTGACTTTGGGAAAAGTTACTTAACCTCTCTAAGCCTTGCCTTCTTACTTTTAAAACAGGACTGATAATGACGATTGCTTTTTAAAAACACACGATTATTTTAAGGATGAAATGAGATAATACATGTGTTAGACCCTGTGGGTTGGCTTCCTAGAAACCATCCACAATGCCCATTTCCCTTACCCTCTTTCTCTTTCTACACTTCCCTGAAGCCTCTAAAACTAGCTGAACACAAAATGGGGACTTTATTCTGGAAATTCTGAGTTCCAAAAGATACCCAGGGCTAGAAATACAGTCCCATCCAAACTCTCTCCATCACTCACGTGCTCCTCCCTCTGAATCTGCCTCTATAGCATTCTTCTTTCTTTCTGCAGAAGAGTTTCCTCTCTTTTTCTGTTCCACATAAGGCAAATGCCTCCTGGGTTCACTCTGAAATCAGACATCTTTCAAGTTTGCAAAATACATGGGGAGAAAAGGACTTGACTGACCCGGAGTTAAATCGGCTGCCCACCTCTAGACCAACCAGCTGTGACCAGGAGTCTGGAGGCATGTTGCATAAAATGGCATGGAGGATCCATGACTAGACTGTGGGGGTGGCAGTTCCCAGGGAAGAGGGAGGGCAGACAATAATAAACGTGTAGGGTAAAGGAGTTACATAAGAGGCATAAGACTAGTTTTCAGCCCTCAATATTATCACATAGTTGGGGAGAAGATAGAAACATTGTCTTCAGTTTACATTGATTTTGGTGCTGGGGGGCATGATGTAGGAAAAAAAACAAAACAATCAACAGTGATGGAAGAGATCTGGTGCTTCTTGAAATCCAATCAATGAAGTTCAGCGCAATGGTGGGAGTGAGGTGAGGACTTGCCAGTTCTCTCTGGAAGACATCTGCTCCTTGGGACTTTCTGCCCTTACAAAGCTCTAAGACCCACCCTTTCTTCTGTCTTGGAAGACAAGAAATAAAGTACTTACTTAACAATAAAAGATGGCTAGGAGACAGGTCTTGTTAGAGAGGGAAACCATTTAAAGTGGAGTCTTTCTGTCCTGGGTAGGAATTAATGGAATTAAGCCATAAAGGGGGATTTGCTAGACACATGAAAGTGGTTGCAAAATAGGATATGACAGGATTAAGTAGCATAACTAGAGTTCACGGAAAAGAGATTAAGGAGTTGGGGACGGCCCCATAAAGCCAGTGCGTCTTAGCCCATGGGGTGAGGAAGGTAGAAGAGGGAGGGTGTCTTGGAGTACTAAAAAGCAAAGAAAGGATCTGAGAGGATAGGGTCAACTTAGCACATTCGTGGACAGTCACCTTGTGCAAAGGAGTGTAGACGTCCTTAAACTACGGCACGTGCAGTGAAAGTTCCCAGGGTGCCTGTTAATATGGACATGCCTCACCCCTGGTGCAAAGACTTCAATTTCGTTGGTCTGGGGTGGGTTCCAGGATTGAACCTTAATAAGCCCCTTAGGGGCTGTGTTGCAGGGGGTCTTCCAAGCACAGCTTGAGAAACACTGGTGTCTCCACTGGCACTGCCAATTAATTAGACAAAAAAAAAAAATGGCATCTCCTTTTGAGTATGTATTTGCTGGGTGACAGCAGCTAACTACCAGACTACGAAGTCCCTTCTGATGGCCCAGGAGTGCTGCTCTCAGCCAATGCCACCGGTTTGACAGTGATGATTCCTGGGCCTCCTCTGCACTCCCAGCCCCCAGAAATGGGAGTACAACTTGATTTCCGGCTGCCCTGGCCTTCCTCTCACATTTTGTACGTTTTCACAGGATTACATTCATCCCAAGATGCCACAGAGTCAGTCTAGAGAGTGAATTCTTCTGAGATAATGTTGCTGTTTCTATGTCTGGCTGATGCATTTACTTGCCCTTCATTATGTAATCACAGTTAATTTTTTATTAATATATACATTTAATAATCAGCCTTTATATAATAATAAGAGTGATTTGTTTAATTTTAAGAAAGAGGTCATGCGTTTGAAAAGGAAGATTTTTCTTTTACAAACTTCCCAAGAGTTGGTCCTATTTAGTAATTGTATATTATTTCTTTTTCTTTCTAAGCCACTTCTCATCTCCTCTCCTGAAATTCAACCCACGTAATTTCCATAAAGAAAGCAGAGCGGTATCATTTTACAACAAGAAAACAGAGTTAAGAATAAGTCACATCAGTTGCCAGGTATTGGAACTGAAATTGAAGTTTCTTAATATGCCACCCAAGGATTTCCATATTAAACCATTATCTTCTCACTGTTTTATTTTTGAGTTTTCCCTTCAGCTGTGTTTTGGAAAAATTTAAAATGCTAGTTACATGTTTTCTGGTCCCTTGCATGAGAAATTTAGACACATAGAACGAGAGACTTTTCACTGACCCTCCTCCCCTGCCTGTTCAGATTCCCTTATTCTTGTTGCCACCCACATTGCTGACTTTTTTCAACCATATTTCTCTGTACTTACCGTTAGGATGCAAAAAGAAATGCATCTGCCTTCTGTCTTTATGTTCATTTCATCTGGTGGTTCTTCCTCCATCGTCACCATGGTCTTACATCTGATTTCCGTCTAATCCTATTCCGTTAGAAATGTTAGTGTCATTCAGTGGTTAACCCTTCCGATAATCGGAAGAAAGAATG
The DNA here is from genome assembly GCA_963574885.1 of Lepilemur ruficaudatus. Lineage (NCBI taxonomy): Eukaryota > Metazoa > Chordata > Mammalia > Primates > Lepilemuridae > Lepilemur > Lepilemur ruficaudatus. Next base: position 8,002 of record CAUYRT010098984.1, on the reverse strand, counting down.
ATGAGGGATTACATCTAGCACTTGGGTGGCAAATGCAAGATATAATCCTATTTGAAATCTCTGTGTCCTGAAGTTGGTCTGGTTTTCTGGTCTACACTGCCCAGGAGCACAGCAAATGAGAAACAGCACTTATTGGCCGTCACTAGCTGAAGAGCTGTGATGAACACAACTCTTCTCATGTGAGTACCATCCTGTTCTAGTCAGGTGAATAGTAGCTATGGCCACACAAGTTGATCTCTGAACGGTACGCTGAATAGTATATGTGGAGCCTCCTTCAGGATTTTGTTCTGGTTATTTATTGTTGTATAACAAATTACTCTAAAATTTAAGAGGCTTAAAACAACAACTGTTTTATTACATTGGACAGTTTCGTGGGTCAGGGAAATCTGGCAAGACCCAGCCTGGCAATTCTGTTCGGAGTGGTATTCTGCTCCTACCTTGGAGGCTTCACCTTGGTGGGGTGGATAGAAGGCTGGACTCTGCAGAGACTGTTAACTACCTTCTCCAGCAGAGCAGTCTCAGGGTGGCCAGACTTACACAGCAGGCCTTCCAGAGAAAATGTCCTAAGGGACAGAAAGTGGAAGCCACCAGTTTCTTATGGCCTGGCCCAGAAATTGGCACATCACTTTTGCCATATTCTATCAGTCCGGCAATTATATCACCTGCCTATGTAGTAAAGAGTATGTGACCAACTTTAATCCATCACAGAGTTTGTCCACCAAATGTTTATAGAGCATATAGTAAGGACCAGGCTCAATGTGAGACTCTGGAAATACAGAGGAAAGTTAACACACCCTCTCCTACTAAGAAGTCCACAGCCTAGAGCAGAAGCCAATATAGTTGTACAGTTCCTGTACACAATCTTTAAGTAATTCTCCAAAGCAAGACATCAGTGAAACCAGAAATAAATTTTAGAAAGAAATAATTTAAATGAAAAAGAGAGAAAATCCAATGTCTAATAATCTCCAGTTGCTCATAACTCAAATGTCTGTTTACCTAACAACCCCTGGCATGCAAACAAATTGTGATGTGAAGCTGAAGCTTGAAATGTTTGAAGGGGAAATAAATAGCAGCAATAAGTTCTCTGAGGAATAGCTCTAGTGCATGCTGAGAAGAAACTGTAGTCAGAGCTTAGTGATAGTGGGATAAATTCCAAACGACTTCAGTTCTCATCTGTAAGGCAAGTAGTTAGGCCAGTTGTCACCCTTGGCAAACCTGCCACAAATCAGGGAAGACTTACCCTTGTAACAAAGTGTTAGGATCATACAAGAAAGACAGAGCATTCATGCATCATCTTTCTGGGAGAAATGGAAGATAATGTTTCCAGCTAAGCAGTCTTCCAGCTAGGATGCTGCCTCACCCTGAAGCAGAGTTGTTAGGTATGAAGCCACTTAGCTTAATAGATTGATATGTCACAATTGTGTAAGGTTTGAGATTTCTAGCAAGCATCCCAGAGAATATGGTCACACTGTAATCAATTACTGTGTTCCTGAAGCAAAAGTATGGTAAAGATTTTGACTATGGAGAAACTGGTTTAGATTCTGCTTTGGGGGCATATTTCCTGAGGGATGCAGCCATCAAAATCACAGACCTACAGACCATTCCCTGAATGTCATGTTCTCTTGGATCTCTGGGCTTTGCCCATGTTGCTCTTTCAGCCTGGAACACCTGGATCATACCAGAAAAGGGAAAGAAGGACATGAGAGTGTGGTTGGGACCAGAGAAGTGGCCATAGGAGCCCAGTGGTTGAAAAGCACATGTTCCCAGAAGTGATGCAAATGACAAATGCTGTTGTTTAGAGAAAGAAAAGACTCACCTGGTAGGAAAAGGCATCATGTAGAGTGTATAAGCTTTAGCTTAACAGAGATGTCAAAGAAAAGGATTCCAGTCTGGCAAAAAAAAAAAAATGTAAGAAATGGGTGTGGTTCTGGCCAGTGGTATTTGAGTGCCTACTCTATGGCAGTCATTGGCTGGTGACAAACCCCATATGGGAGCAGGGTGCTGTCAGGAGACCTCAAGGAGCTGGCCCAGTGCCAGTGTCTGTGGGTATTTAAAGAATGTGGGGAGATAAGGTTAGCAACACAGGGATGGCTAAGTTAGGAAAAGCCTTGAGTCCTCTACTGCAGCCTTTGAAGCCAGTATTCCTCATTCTAGACATAGACATTTCTTTGCTTGCTTCAAAGAACTCCTGATAGATTCCTTTCCAAAAGCAGAATTCCTATTTCACATACACAAAAAATCTAGCACCTGTATGCTACCTGTATCTCTGTCATCATCATCATTGCTAGACATAATTTATATACAGGATTGAATGCTGAGTGGTTCTTGGTATCAGTCCCTGTACTCTTTGACTTTTCATTCTTATATATTTCTTGGTTTAGACATGATCCAAACTGTGCATTGTACAAATGATCTTTAAAATATCATTAGATTTGTTTAGGTGAGCGATTATGAAATAAGAGCTACCCTATTTCACATGTGTTTTCCTAAATCACATTATTAAAATATCCACTTTATTCCAGGAAGATGAGGCTAGGAGAAAGAAGAAATAATGTGTATAAAGCAGTCTCCTAAAAATGAGAGATAATGGTAATCCTCTGTCCTCCCTCTCTTCCTGCCGGTATCCCCACTCTGCCTATCACACATGGCCCACGGTAAACCCAGCTTCCTCCATGGTGTCCTCTCTAACCTTTGCATCCTCAGCGATCATTTCCCTCCCTGCTCTCCTCATGCATGTACGTCATTATTTAATTCTCTCATCAGTTTTTAGAAACTTAAGTAATAAGCATTTTGAGAGTAATAAGTAGGTCTTATACATGTTTTGTATTGCTCAGGATGTAGCTAATAATCATAATAGCCAACTTTTATTGGACATGTAACTGTGCCCAGTGCTTGACATGCACTATTTGATTCATTCTCACAACCCTCCTTTGAGAATGGTGCTATCATAACCCCCACTCTACAGATGGGGAAACTGAGACCTAGTCAAGGTTGTATGGACAGTAAGTGGTGAATACAAGATTTGAATCCAGGAATTCTGACTCCAGAGTCCATGTATTTTACTTCTCAAAATAATACAAATAGCATGTGTTATTTACTGTGTTACAGGCATTACATGGACTATCTCATTTATTTTTTACATATATCTATGAGGTAGGTACTATTATTGTCCCCATTTTAAGGATGAAGAAGTTGAGAGGTAGTGAGGTTTAGTAGCTTTGTCAAGATCATATAGCTAATATGGGCTGGAACACAGCCTGGGGCCAGCTATGTCTAGAGCCCACTAAACTGCCACCTCATATAGTAAAAGTGAAGTACATAATGAAGGAATTCCTACATTAGGGATACCTAGGGATTCCTAATGTAGGAACTCCTTCCATATACCAACATTCTTGTTGCTAGAATTCTCTTAGTTCAACCATTTCTTCCATGACAGTTTTCCAGTGTCTTAACTATCCTATGCTAATCTTAGATAATGTCCATCTTAAAACATGTTCTTCTGAACTAGAGTAAACAGCTCAGATGGGATCTGATCAGAGCATGTCCTGAGTCTGCTCTCCTGAATGAAATTACAAGATCCTTAAGCCAGGATCACTGCCACCCACTTTTCCATGGCCTTTGGTCCCACAGGATGCCATGTCAGTTCCGGTCTTTTGCCACACAGACTCTGAAGGTGGTGGTGGTTAGGATTTAGTGTTAGGATTTCCATCTCCCTAGTGAGTGGGGGTATTAGTTAAGAATGCTTTTTTATCTGCATAACAGAATATCTGCCAATGGCTTAAACAAAGAAGGTTATGATTCTTACATAGCAGCAGTCGGGACACATGTGGCTGCTGGCATTAGTTTAGTGGCTCAGTGATGGCAGAGCTGGCATCTCTGTGACTCACTTGGCCTTTTCCTGCTGGTTACAAATTTGCAGGCAAGTCAGGAAGAAGGGGCAAAGGGCTATGCCAGTTCTTTGCCTTTTAACAGAAAAACAAAAGTTTTCTCAAAAGCATCTCTGACAAAGTTCTCCTGTGCCTCATTGGTTGCAACTGGATCACATGGCACCGACTACTGCAAGGGAGGTGAAGAAGTCAGGGACCAGGACTTCTATGACCAGCTTAGTCCTTTCATGATCCACTGCCTGGGGCTGAGCATATTGCTGCCCAGGACAAGGAAGAAGGAAGAAAGAGCTCCTGGATGCTGGAGGGACATATACCAGTGTGCCATAGTGGAGCACGAGCATCATCTGCAGCCCTATACTCAATGTCTAATTTGCTTTGGGATCAAATTAGTCTCTGGGCAGCAGCATATACATCCCATTACAGCCTTCCTCCCTACCCCAACCAGTTAGCATCCACTCCAGATTGCCACTGGAACTGAAGTTCAGCCATGAACAGAAGCCATGAATTCACCTGGTTTCTGCCAGTCTCTTTCTCTGTCATGCAGCCAATTATAACTTCCAGCAATCTGAAGCGTTGTCTCTGATCATCGACTCAGACTGCCCGCTAAGAGCTAGTGCTGTCTGTTGCTCAGAGGCCCTGCATCATGTCCTATTCTACCAGATCAGACTTCTTGGTTTTGGACTTAGGCCTGGCTTGGGTTGTGGTCCTTGCTGGTTTCAGCTCGAGTCCTTTTTCTAGCTGGGAGCTCCCAGCATGCTTTGAAGCTCAGGCCACACCATTTATGACACATAATAGATTACTAAATAAATTCTTGTTGAATTGCTTTGAATATTTAAATTCCCAGGATATCAACTGCTGTTACTAACGGCAGTGGCCATCTGTCAGAAACGCTATTAAGGAAGTAACCTCATTCAATGAAGATTTGTAGCGAGTTAATTTCAATATATTAGGCACTATGGTAAAAGATAAATGAAGTTTCATTTTTAAAAAAGAAACTTTTGAAAGTTTCATACATTGAATAATGAACCACAACAACAGACAGTGATAAAATAGAACAAGTCTGAATATGGGTTGATCTTGTGCTCTATGGCCAATTTACACTGAATATTGATGACTGAGGTTTCAGACACAAGAAGCAAAAGGAGAAATTCGAAGACTTATAGAATAACAGAAAAGCACATATGGAAAAATTAGGTATGATTCTTGGTATCTATATTCAGAAAGAGTCTCATCTGAAAAGTGGAAATAATTTCTTCTACCCAGATAATGGGAATTATTTAACCCACCATATTCCTCTATAGCTCTGAGCTAAGAAGAGTTCTTAACCACAGGACCATATTCTCCTAGGGACCTGGTACGTGTGCATCCCTGTAATTCTGCAAACTTTTGATTTTCTATTTTGTTCTTTAATTGGTTTATTGCATGTATGTCCTATTGAAAGTCATCGCAAAGTCTTTTTTTTAAAGATAAGTTTTTTTTTGGAGAGAGCAGCAGCCTAGGGAGAATGAAGGTAATCTGATCATAGTATGTAAATTTTTTGTGGTCTAGCTTTTTATAAAATGCAGCATATTAGAATAACTAGAACTAGAAATATAATAGATAGCATATACCTTTCATACTATCTCAATCAGGCATTTAACAAGGTTTGACAGAGTTTGAATGGCATTCACATTGGGGTTCAGCTCTCTGGCAAGAGCCTGAGATTGTGCCTGTGTTGCTAATTGAGGGAAATTTCATATGCTATAGTGACTGCATGTACATATGTCAGGAATATTATTTGGTTATAAAAGGTTGGAAATCTAAATTATTTTCTTATTGTCCTGAGGGTCTCCTAATCTCTTTAGATAGGGTCCTAATTTTCCTCCAGGAGAAATTCATGTAATTGAATGAATGCTTAATCGAGACCTCAGAGCACCATACCCTGACCAGACATGCCAGCTCTGATTTGTAGTGACTTTGGGCACTGTGTTGAAAAGGGTTCTGAGATTTCATCCAGACTCAATGGGAAGGATGCTCAGCTTCATTAATGACATCTGTCAGGAATGGAGGGGGTGGGGCGTGCAGTGGGAAGCAAGAGTCTATATCCCATCCATACTACAGATTAGTATCACCCCTGAGAGCTTATTAAACCACAGATTGCTATGTTTTAATAAGTCTTGGGTGGGACCTGAGAATTTGCATCTCTAACAAGTTCCCGGTTGAGGCTACTGATCCAGGGACCACACTTTGAGAATGACTGCTATAGGCTACAGCAGGAATAATTTTAATGAGGACATTTTAAAAAATAATTTTTAAAAATTGTTTCCAATTGTTCTAATCACAGAAAAGCCTTGATATATCACTTGAAGATTTTTTGATTTGAATTAACAAACATCTCCATGGAGTCACTTGGAAGAGTTTGTGCCCTGCAGAAATTAATGTGCTGGATGAGTTGTTTAATATTGATCATTTGAAATTCAAGGAGATACTAGCTGAGAATAGCAATTTAGTCTAACTGATATAGAACTGTTCTCTCAGTGCTAATTAGATATCAGGAGAAGCTGTATCGAGCCCTCTCCTGGTTCGTGGACCATGTAATCAGAATAGAAGAGGACATCTGTCCTTCTATTTGCTGGGCCTGAGGGATGGCATCCTGCTCATCTAACAGTTATTAAAAGTATTTAATAATTTAGTACATATGGCAGATAGAGTTTTACATATATTATCATATTTACTATATTACCATGTTTAATGCTCAAGTCAATCCATTTTCCAGATGAGAAAACAGAGGCTCAAGAGGTTAAATAACTTCTTCAAAGTCATAAAACTAGTAAGTGGCATAACTGGAACTTAACAGGCAGTCGACTTTCAGTGCTTAAACTCTTAGCTCCTACAGTAGATTGCAACTGCAGGCTGAATTGAATTAAACAAGCATTGGTTTCAGAGGAAAGGACAGGGACACAGCCTGGTTTTATAACACTTGAGATAGGCCTTGGATGTTCACAGATGATTTCTCTCTCCTTTAATTCTAGAAGTGCTATTTTAATGCAACCTTGGTTCACCTGGATCTCTGTTGTCCTCATGTGGCAAGGCCACCCCAATGACATGTTTGGGATCTGTTTTTGAAAGAGCCCCACATGCACCACGCTGTTGTCAATCACATCTCTTTTGAAACATGCCAAGGAACTTGGTTATTTAAAGGAATCTATTGGCAAATGCTCTTCTTGGAAAATGAAAAATCTTCTTGTAATTAAAATAATCACCCCATGTTCTATTTTACAAGTCTGATTATATTTTAACACCAGATTTTTTTTTTCTTGGCAGGTGGGAGGTGTCTGGTTTGAGTGGGAAGAGTATAGCCCAGAGGAGAAACCAAGAGCCAAAGCCCATTTACTTGTTTATCCTTTTCCATCTTAAATCTAAGGGGCAAGATGGGATTTAGACCAGGAGTGGACATGGTTGCACTGAACATGGGTTTCTCTGCCTGGATCCTGGATGGTTATTGACCCCTTGCCAGGGGAGCTTTTCCTTGCCTTGCCCACCAAGAGTGTCCACAGCGGTCTCCACGGCGGGGCAGCCTGGTGAGCACACTGAACCAGACTACCAGCATCTCTGCAAGGCCAGCATCATTCATTTTTTGGTAAAGATCCAGGAAATGAGAGAAAAGGGTAATCAGAGGTTCTCATACCAGAAGCCAAGGAAATCCTTTGTAACTTTTCCACATATCATCCAAGGGTGAATTATCAAAAAGTTCAGTGGCACTTTCTCACAGAGGGCCCTCATCTTGGGACTCCTAATGGGCTGCTTCTCACTCATGTGTGTTTGCCTGGAGTTGTCTCTGTGTACTTAACTGATTCACAGAACCGTTTCGTATTGTGAAAACTCTGGGGCCATGAGTAGGTAAGAGGAGGGAAGATGCAAATCCCAGACTAAAGCCAGTATTCCTGGAATAATTGCTCTGCCTTGCTCTGCCAAAACAGCTTCTTTTTTTTTTTTTTTTTTTTTTTTATTGGGGGAAAACTACAAAGCATTTACAGTACAATGTTTACAGTCACAATTTGTAGTGAGCTGATTTCCCGAAATATATTACCACTCAAGTTGACTTATCTTGTTACATTCAAAAACCTACTCTGTCA